>CM065121.1:15637628-15735128 GCA_033026305.1 Cirrhinus molitorella | reverse complement strand
GTTTATTCCCTTACATCTGCGTTTTATGAGTGTCCAGACAGTCCTGAATGGACTAAATAACAAGGACGCGCAAACATGAGCGGCCAATCACGGGCGATTCCCTTGGTTTCCGGTCCTTTGAATCCTCGGTTTTTGATCTTTTTCCATTTTTCCAGCTTCAGAGAAAGCGTATAGCCTCTGACGTCTGAAACCTTAACAAACCCACGCGCATGAATTTACACTTCACTGATGATGAGGGTGGAGACGCAGCTCTATCATAGAGCAGCAAAATGGATCATAATGGCAACAAATGATACGCGTGTTTGATCTACACGCTTATTTGTCATGATACAAGATGTACGGCACACTATAACACGCAGCAGGATAGCATGCTGTATTTCAGTACCAAACAAAATAACTTTGTGTTGACAAACCACGTGCAATACATGTTTAACCAGCTAAATACTCTAAAATAGCATAACACCTTGTTTAAATCAAGTTAGCATTTTTTAGGTGATTGAACCCAATAAAGGTTCCATACAATTTGATTTATAGACGTAATTGATTTTAATAATGTAATCACGTAGATACATTTATAGTAATGCTTCATGTGTTTTTTTTTATTATATAAAATGTCATTATGCACATATTCAACATTGTATATATGAAATATGATTATGTGTGCACATTTTATTTAACATTTAAAACATTTTATATTATATAAAATATGTACATTTATATAAATTATTACATTCAAAATATATTTTTTACCATCTATATATAAAAAAAAAAAGTATAAAAATTACACACACTTACACAGTTTTTACATATATACACATATACATATATGTATAATATTATATAAAATATAGAATTTATATATTTAGATTCTTACATTAATTCTTACATTAATGTATTATTATGATTCTTACATAAATTCTTACATTAAATTATATTTATCTATATATAGAAAAAAAGTGTATAAAAATTACATTTATATATACAGTTTTAAAGTTTAAAACATTGTATAATATAAAATATACATTTATATAAATTACATTTAAAATATATATATTTTATTATATGTATAAAATAAATATATATATATATATATATATATATATATATATATATATATTTAAATAAAATGTAAATTATGTGTATATATATATATATATATATATATATATATATATAAAATGTGATATAAAAATTACACATTATATATACACACACACACACACACAATTGTTACCTTAACATAAGTATAGTTACATTAAATTTAACATTAAAACACATTACACACAAATTATTCCATTCTTCAATCCAAAAAAAGTAATAAAAAAAGTTACATACAATTAAATTAAACAATTAAAAAACTTCATTATGTACATATACTCAACATATGACATCATTATTAAATAATTTAATATATAATCATTAATGTACACACACACACGCACACACAATACATTATGATGTATTTTATAATATATATACACATGAATAAATCCCCAACAAATCAGTTACATATTTTACATTTTAAATAAAAATGTAAACTAGATGGATCAATGCAATGCAGCGCAAAAATTCAAAATACAGGTAAAACGCCTGTAAAATTCAATGCGGAAAACTCCTTTCTTTTAATACAGTATATTGTGCTTTATTTTTTACTTATTTATGTTAGTTTACATTTTATTCTTGTATAAATATTTTTTTATACATTTTTGTTAATAGCACTGGGAAAAACACTACATTTCTGACTTTTTATATATCTGGCTTTACACTGTACATGTTGCCTTAAAATTCTTTTCTGATCTTGTTTCTCACCACTGAAGACACTCATCAAAAGTAGCTATTCAGAGGATGAGGCTCTTTCAAGTATCTCAAAACAAGTCATACACAAGTACAACTATGAAGGACAGGACCGAGCTGACTTTGAAAGAGCGCTTGGGTCACTGAAGAGGGTTGACGTGTCTGACGTCTCACAGTAATAAGCCGCGGCTGTCGATACGCTACGGCCCCGGTGAGTAATGGTCATTACTTCTCCGCCTGTCAAAGAAATCAAAGTTCACACCTGCGGACGCGGACCTGCGTGGCCACCGGCACGCCTGCGCGACTTTATTACCGACGAGAACAAAAGACCAGCAGCAACACAACAACTTTAATAACGCCGAGACGGAGAGATATTGAGTGGACATCAAATGAAGGCGCGCGTCCTGACGGCCCCGGGGGGGGTTCTGACGGAGGCCGGATTCAAATGACTTTTGGTGTTTCTTGTCGGGCCAATGCGATGAGGGAGAAAAGCGGACTAAACAATAACATGGAAGAAGGTAATAAAGCATTTGACGTTGAGCAGAAGGAGCGCTCCGGGGTAGGAGACCCGCTAATGTCCGTCAAAAGTCAAAGGATGCGCGAGAAGCTGCTTTTACGTCAGATGGTGGCTGATCCGTAACGCTCATGTCCTTGAATGTGCTTATGCTGTTGTTTTGTGCCGCTAGGTGCTGATGCCGCCAAGTATTCACTTTATTTTAACATGAGTGCCCACTATGGAAGTCCATTTCCACCATTACATAAAAAGGTAACTTACTTTTGACTTTTCAGAATTGCAAAATATAAACACAGAATTCTAACTTAGTCACGGAAAATGTAGACTTTTCAGAATTATAAGATAATCAGAATTTTCACTTTTCTAGAATTATGACAAACTCAGAATTGCATATGATATGAATTAAAAATTCAAACTTTTTATCAGAACTGATATAAACTCAGACTTTTCACTTTTTTCAGAATTATGCGATATAAACTTGGAATTGAGAGATAGAATTCTGACTTTTTTCCAAAATTGTTAGATGTAAACTCAAAATTGCACGATACAAATTAAAAATGCTAACTTTTTTCAGAATTGAGAAATACACTCAGAATTTTCACTTTTTAGAATCATGAGATATAAACTTAGAATTCACCCTTTTTCTTTCAGAATTATGTGATATAAACTTGGAAATTGAGAGATATAAACTAAGAATTCTGACTTTTTTTCTAAATTGTTAGATGTAAACTCAATTGCACAATATAAATTAAAAATTCTAACTTTTTTTTTTCAGAATTGAGATATAAACTCAATTTTAATTTTGTTTAGAATCATGAGATATAAACTCAGAATTATGAAATTATATAAACTACGTTCTAATTTGTTTCTGAATTATGCAGTATAAACTTAGAACTGCATGATATAAATAAAATTTTAACTTTTCAGAATTGAGATAAACTCAGAATTGAAATTGTTTTATAAATTATGAGATATAAACAATTCTGTTTTCAGAATTATGCTATATAAATTTGGAATTGAGAGAGATAAAGTATTCTGACTTTTTTCAGAATTGTTAGATATAAACTCAGAATTGCATGATATAAATTAAAAATGTAACTTTTTTCAGAATTCTGAGATATAAACTCAGAAAACTCAGAACTCAGACACTCAGAATTATAAATCTCAAATATTTAACTTCACAAATTATAAAATATAAACTCAAATTTGCATGATATAAACAAAATTCAGAATTGTAAGTTATAAACTCAGAATTGAGTGATATAAACTTATGATATATTATGATATAAGATGTAAACTCGGTATTATGAGATATAAATCTCAAAATTCTAACTTTTTTCAGAATTGCCAGATATAAACAAAAAATTCTGACTTTTTTTTTTTTAAATAAAATCGCGATATTCAGAATTGTGAGATATAAACTCAGAATTGCATGATATATAGCTAATAATTCTAAAAAAAATAATAATAAAAATAGAATTTTTATTTTAAACAGAATAAAAAAAAAAACCTCACAAATTATGAGATGTAAACTCAGAATTACACGATATGAACTAGAAATTCAAACTTCTTTAGAATTATGAGATATAAACTCAATTCTAACTTTTTTCAGAATTGTAACAAACTCAGAATTGAGTGATATAAACTTGAAATTCTAACGTCTTATGCAATATAAACTCAATTGCAAGATTTAATTTGGAATTATAAAATATAATCTCAGAATAAGAATTCTAACTTTTTTCAGAATTGCCAGATATAAACTTAAAATTCTCTGAATTGTGAGATATAAACTCAGAATTGCATGATATAAACTTGAAATTCAAACTTTTTCAGAATTATGAGATACAAACTCAATTCTAACTTTTTTCAGAATTGTTAGAAAAAAATTAGTGATATAAACTTGAATTTCTAACCTTTTCAGAATTATGAGATATAAACTCGGAATTATTATATGAACTCAGTTGCTAGATTTAAACTCAGAATTATGATATAAACTCAGAATTCTGAGATATAAACTTAAAATCCTGAACTTTTTTTTTTTTTTTCGAATTGCGATATATAAATTCAGAATTGTGAGATATAAAATCAGAATTGCATGATATAAATTAAACATTCTAAAGTTTTTCACAAATTATGAGATATAAACTCAGAATTGCATAAAAAAAAATTAAACTTGAAATTCAAACTTCTTCAGAATTACGGGATATAAACTCAGTTGCAAAATAGAAACTTAAAACCCTTGCAAATATAAAATAAAATAAAACCCTTGCAAGACTTATTGTGTTTATCTAACTGAAATTTGCCACAGCACTTATACACTGTCGCTCTCTTGTTGCTCTGATTGCTTCTATTGTAAGTCGCTTTGGATAAAAGCGTCTGCTAAATGACTAAATGTAAATGTAAATGTAGAAACTAAGAATTATGAAATATAAACTCAATTCTAGCTTTTTTTTTTTTAGAACTGTAACAAACTCAGAATTGAGTGATATAAACGTGAAATTCTAACTTTTTCAGAATTATGAGATATAAACTCAGAATTATTATTATAAACTCAATTGCTAGATTTAAACTCAGAATTCCAAGATATAACCTCAGAATTCTGACTTTTTTCAGAATTGCCTGATATAAACTTGGAATTATGAACTTTATTTATTTATTTTTAGAATTGCTAGATAAAAAAACAGAGTTGTGAAATATAAACTCAGAATTCTAACTTTTCAGAATTTTTTTTTTTTTATAGTTTCACTTTATTTCTTTTCACTATTTACCTATAGCAGCTAAAGAATCAAAAGTCTCACATACAAGTTAAGAGCTTACCTCCGTGTTGAAAAATAAGGTAGCTAGTAACAGAAACCGTTATGAAAGACTGAAGTGTGGTGATCTAAAGGATGCTGTCCGTTTCTAAGGGAACACTGAGCATCTTGACACAGTCTCAATCTTTTCTCTGTGCATCAAGAATTTGCCCTTTAGGTACTGACTGAAGATCAAGTTATGTTGAGCTAAATTCTCCAGTAGGTTCGTAGCTACTAAGCTATTTTCACTAAAATGAATGGAGATGCCATGCTAACAGCTAGTAGGGATGCACTGCAATGAACTAGACCTTCAACAAGTTGATCAGTGAAGTCGACTATTAACATAACGGCAATGAATTTAAACACGCAACTGCATTTTGATGGTTTTTAGCGTCTCACGTCATGAGCATACCATGGATGGCACTTAAACACGTACGTGGGATTGGTTAAGTTCTGATCCAGAAACAGCCTTAGCTGCCCAAACCCAAACCTCTCTGATAATCAAACAATGTTTAGAACTGATCCCAGAACAACACGACAGGAGAATATTCCCCTCCATCCAATTAATTACAGTAATCACTGCGGAGAGCTTCCCTACAGGCGCCGAACCGACACGCAAAACAAGCGATCGAGGAAAGGGGCCAGGAACAAAAAGCATTAAAAAGAATGGACGTTGGGTTTTGGGAAGACAGGAACGGCAGGTGTGCAGCCTCTGGTGTTAGGGATGAGGCTTTTTTAGGAGGGAGAAAGGAGATTCGCACGTAATTTGTTCTTCCGATACCTCGTTCCCTGCGTAAACCATTAATCTTCCTTAAACTCCCATGCAGAGGAGAACTCATTAGTTAACCAAAAAAAACAGGCGAAATTTGCTGCGCTAAGCACATTATCTCTCACACGCACACACAAACATGAAAATTTGGAGGCCAGTTCTCCCTTAATGAGTTTCTAATGACATCCAGCACACGGTTGGTGAAGCATCAGTGTTGCGGACGCCAGTGGCCGCCTTGAGGAATAAAAAAGAGAGACTGCGAAGTGTTCAAAAACTGCCTAATGGGTGTCATTTGCTAATGTGATTATATTTACAACAGGATGACTGCCGTTTCCTTACAACCCTGGTGGTGGTCTCTGTTTATTTTACACGCTCAGATGTTTGTCGCGCAGCTTTTTCTAGATAATGACCAAAAACGCAATCAGTCCTATCAGTGGGGATTAGACGCCAAAATAAGGCCGTTTATGATTCACGCTACCTGCGGCCGCTTAATGGATAAGGCTCCGGCTGTTTCTCTTACGCGGCGTATTATAAATTTACACTTCAATTACGTCTCGCCACAGAGCGTGTTAGGGGCGGAAAGGACGTTTTTGACAGCTCAGAAGCCCCATGATGGTGCTGAGAAGGTGTCTGCGAGTGGGAAAGAGAATATGATTTTCTTCTGATTTATGAAACTGCCATAATAAACAGCTATTTACTACAAAATGGCCAGACTCCAGCGTTGGAGGGATAATTGTGTGACGGAATTCACTGACGGTGCTTTTAAGGTGAGTATCACTGTTAATAATACTCATAATTAGTCTAGGGATCAATCCAAACCTCTAACCCAAAGTTTTCCTGCACCTTTGGTGCTATAGACGTCATGAATGAGGCCTCAAATTATTTGGTCAGAAAAGTACTGTACGTGAACTTTGCGAGTTCACCAGGCGGATGAAATCTGAATCAGTTCCAATATCCTGGCCCGTTCACACCAAGAACTAAAACTAAGTTAGTGTCCACATCAACCGACAATGACGTTCTGTTTGTTATAAGTGCGTCTGTCACATTAAATGTACAAGCTATTTAAAGTTAAGTGGATTCTGATTGGCTGTCAATGTTTATATCCTTCATCAGCTGGAAGAAAAACAGATCTGAAAGTGATTTCACCAATATCGTTCCTCTGTTTTGTTTTCATTATACACTGTGAAAACAATTTGTTGAGTTAACTTAAAATAATTGTTACCTGGCTGCCTTTAAACTTCGAGTTGACTGAACTTAAAATTGACGTCAACTTGAAATGTTAAGTTGTACTAAGTGACAACTTAGATATTTGAGTTGATTCAACTTAAATTTTGAAGGCAGCGGGGTAACAAATTATTTTAAGTTGACTCAAATTGTGCCTTTTAATTTTGTAGTTGTGAACAATTATTAAAATGTTATAGTTATCCTTATATTATTGTCCTTAGTGGGAACAGTAGATTTGGGGCATTTACACGACACCGTTTTCAACTAAAAACGGCAAACTTTTTATGCATTTTGGCCCTTTGTTTACACCGTAAAAAAAAAAAAAAAAAAAAAAAAAAAATGATATATATATATATATATATATATATATATATATATATATATATATATATATATATATATATATATATATATATATATATATATTCGTTGAATGAACAAAATAATTTGTTACCTGGCTGCCTTCAAATTTTAGTTTAGTTAACTTGAAATGTTACGTTTTACTAAGTGACAGCTTAAAACTGTAAGTTGAATCGACTCAAATATCCAAGGCAGCCAAGTAACAAACACAGCTGTCAAGTTTAACAAACAAATTTTTAGTTTTTCACTTACTAGAACTTCACATTTCAACTTGAATAAATTTATTTGAGTTGACTAAATGTAACATTTTAAGGCAGCAGGGTAACAAATTATTTTAAGTTGACACAAATTGTGTTTTTTGTTGTTTTTTTACAGTGTACACAGCAACTGTAGTTTTACGACAAATACCATGGTTAAACTATGGTTAATTTGTGGTTACCATAGTTTAACTAAAGTAACCATGTTTTATTTATTAATTTATTTATTTTTTTATTATTATTGGTTAATTTCCATAAGGGAAGTGTGCAGATGTGTTCTACAAAGTGATAATCGCCAACTACTGGCCTACAGTTTTTTGCTGTGATTTTTTTTTTTTTTGACAATGTTGTCTTTTTTTAGTACATCATTAGGCGAGTTTCCATTACAGATTTGCACAAAACGTTTGCGAGATTTTATAAATTTCGGGTAATGGAAATGCATCTAGTCTTATAAATGTACCCAGGGACTTAAAGGTACATAACATACACAGTTTCACCTAATCTCATGTTAATCCTGAGTACCTATAGAGTAGTACTGTATCCTTATTATCTCCAAAAAGTTTATTTATAAAAGAAAAATATAAATAAGGATGGCCTCTTTTGACTGGTAAATAACCATTCACCCAGGACATTCTGACAAGCAAAAAATGATGTTCTTAATGGACATTTAAGTCTTATTTTCCAGTTGAAATATCTAAAAACCTTTAAAGCAAGAAAGATTTACTCACCAAGCGGCACTAACTCAACACATCAAATGATTAGTTCACTTCCAAGAATTACATTTTCAGAAAGTAAATTTCCTGATAATTTACTCACCCCCATGTCATCCAAGATGTTCATGTTGTTTTTTTGAGGGAAACATTCCAGGATTTTTTTTCATATAGACTTCAATGGGGATCAGGACGTTTTTGAAAACTATACCGATATAGTCTCTGTGTAAACTACAAAAAAAAAAAAAAAAAAAAAGTGTGTATCCGTATTAAGTGACACTAACTCAACACAAAGGATTAATTCACTTCCAGAAAAAAAATAAATAAATAAAATCCATTTACATAATGTGTGAAGTCAAGCTAGTGCAAGATGAGCATTTGTGGTTAAAAAGTATATAATTTTTTACTTTTTTAGAAAATTAGAAATTAAAGTCCACTATATGGAGAAGAATCCTGGAATGTTTTCCTCAAAAACTGACTGAAAACACAAAAACATGAACATTTTTATTATGGAATCCTCACAAACTGACAATTCTATGAATTTTGACTTTGTGACACCACCCTGGAAACCATCCACATCACTCTAGCACCCTCACATTTTCTTAAATAAGATGCACAAATCTAGTTGGCCACCAATTTTTGTTGACATGGTTCTTAATATCTTATGAAATGTGGTGAATTTAATGTTTTACGCACAACTCCTCATTTTTGCAGTGGACCATGTATCAACAGCCTGAAAACCATGCACAACGCTCAAGCACCCTCACATTTTCTTCTATAAAACACCAATATGGCCACCATTTTGAGACCACATGACCAGTCACAGCTCGCAATTTGTGTTGATAAAAACAAACTTCAGATGACCTTACCTTATTTTCTAGAGCACATAAACCTGCGTTGGACACTAGTCAGTCTCCAGTCATATCATCATAGGAGATCCAGACCTGTAGGGGGCAGCAGAGAAGTTAATGTTATAGTACCGGTTGATAAAGAGCATTAGTGAAGTGAAATTATTATTCAATTTTATATATTTTGTATATGTATTCTGATTTTTCCTTGCAGTTGTGAGTTTACATCTCGCAATTCTGACTTTTTGTCCCCTCGCAATTCTGACTTTCTCGCAATAGCAACTTTATCTCTCACGTTTCTGGATTTTTTTTTTCCATAATTGTAAGAAACTCAGAATCCCCTCCCCCCCCTTTTCCCCCTCACAATTCTGATGTTTTTTCTCAAAATTGAGATATAAACTCACAGTTCTGACTTTTGTCCTCAGTCGAGTTTATTTCACAGTTGTGACTCTTTTTTCCACAGAATTTTTGTTTTTTTTTCCTCAAACAGTGAAATATAAAAACTTTTTCCCCTAACAATTGTGAATTTATTTTGCAATTCTAATGTTTTTTTCTCAGAATCGCGACAAACTCAATTCAGACTTTTTTCCCCCTCGCAATTCTGACATTTACATTGAGATATAAACTCACAATTCTGACTTTTTCTAGGAATTGCGAGTTTGCATCTCACAATTATGACGTTTTTTCTCTCTGAATTTTTATGTTTTTCTCAAATTGTGAGACTAGCAGTTCTGACTTTTTTCCTCACAATTGAGAGTTTATTTTGCAATTCTAATGTTTTTTGTTTTTTTTCTCAGAATTGCAACAAACTCAATTCAGAATTTTTCCCCCCTTTTTTTCAAATTGTGAGTTTATTTTAGAATTCTAACTTTTTTTTTTCTCAGAATCGCTACAAACTCAACTCAGACTTTTTTCCCCCTCGCAATTCTGAAGTTTTTTTTCTCAAAATTGTGAGATATAAACTTGCAGTTCTGACCATTTTTCTCACAACTGCGAGTTTATTTTGCAATTTTGACTTTTTTCCCCTCGTGTTTTTTCTCAAAATTGAGATATAAACTCACAATTCTGATGTTTCTCAAAATTGCAAGCCATGAACTTGCAGTTCCTCACAAAAGGTGAGTATATTTTTTCCCCTTTCAATTCTGACTTTCTCAGAACTGCAAGTTTGCATCTCACAATTCTGCTTCTTCTTAGAAATGCCTGACACAAACTAACAATTATTTTAGACTTTTTCCCCCTCACAATTCTGATGTTTTTTTCTCAAAATTGTGATACAAACTCACAGTTTGGACGTTTTTCTAGCAATTGCAAATTTATTATCTCACAATTCTGACTTTTTCCTCACAATTTTGTCTCTTTTTTTTTTTGCAACTGTGACTTTACATCTCACAATTCTGACTTTTTTTCTCAGAATTGTGAAATATAAACCAACAATTGTGAGTTATAAAAATACTATGGAAGTCAATGGCTACCATCAACTGTTTGGTTACAACAATTCTTCAAAATATCTTAATTTGTGTTCAGCAGAAAGAAACAAACTCATACAGGTTTGGAACAAATTGAAGCAGAGTAAATGACGACTTCATTTTTGGTGAACTATCCCTTTAAGATCAAGTACCAGATGTGCCTCAACCCTAGTGGAAAAGTTCAACATGACAGAGTTTTCCAGTTTATTGAGTTCTTGATGTTCTGTGGTTGAGCACATCGCACATGTACCTCCTTCTCTCCTCAAAAGTGTTCGCTTTAGTTTTGTTCCACACTCAGAATTAGTTTGAGAGTCATCGCAGCTGTTTCAGGGTTCAAACCCCCCTGAGTCGTCGCTACGGGAGAGATGCGCCTCTCCGCAGAGCATTAGATGAACTAAATGGGTCAGTCTCTTAGCCATAATTAGTTCAAACGTCAAAGCCTCTGAATTATGGATGAGACAGGAAGTCAATCAAAAATTTTTTGGAAGTTTTACAACCATTTTTTTTTTTTTTTTAAATAGGAGAATCCATGACCTGATTTGACCAAAGTCTGCACACACTTTTACATATGTAGCATGTTGAGAAATAATTAAAGTGCATTTTCACAACATATACAGAGAAAAATTGGGTGTTTTTACTCAGAAATTGCATAGATTTCACAATGAATTACAAAGAAACAGCTAATAGCACACCGAATTAAACAGAAGACTGAAATTAAGTATTTTCTTGTAAAACATACTAGAGAGTGTAATTATAAATAGCCAATATTTTATAAAACATTACACTTTGAATTAAAGATTATGTCAATGATGTTATCATGCAGAAAATGACATCATTTTGACAGGAAAACTCTAAATATTATTATTATTATTATTATTATTATTATTATTATTATTATTATTATTATTATTATTATAATAATAATAATAATAATAATAATAATAATATCTCACAATTCTATTGAAGCCCATTTCCACCACCGATTTTTTTTTCCTAACTTTTTTCTCCCAATTCTGACTTTTTTTTTTCCCACAATTGTGAGTTTGTATCTCACAATTCTAACTTTTCTCCCAAATGACTTTTTTCCTTGAAATTCGAACTTTGTTCTTGCAATTATAACTTTTTTTTTTCACCTAATTATAAGTTTTTTCTCCGAATTCTGACTTTTTTCCCCACAATTGAGTTTGTATCTCGCAGTTCTGACTTTTTTCTCGTAATTGACTTTTTCCTCAAAATTCTGACTTTGTTCTTCCAATAATAACTTTTTTCTCCCAATTCTGACTTTTTCCCCTCACAATTGCAAGTTCATATCTCACAATTCTAGCTTTTTTCTCCCAATTCTGACTTTTTTCTCATAATTGCAAGGTTTTTTTTTGTTCTCAAAATTGTGATGTAAACTCGCAATTGCAAGTTGAAAAAAAATCCAAAAAAAGGTTTATGTCTTACAATTCTCACTTAATAACAGTGTTAACAATTTAGTGTTATAAAGCAAAGGAAAAAAAAAAAAGTTATATATATATATATATATATATATATATATATATATATATATATATATATATATATATATATATATATATATATATATATATATATATATATATGTCACAATTGCTAGCTTATATTTTGCAATTTTGAGTCTTTCTCACAATTTCAAGTTTAGATCAGGCAATTCTGAGAAAACAAAAGTAAATTACCTTTTTTTTTTCTTTTTTTTTTTTTATTCAGTGGCTAAAAATGGGCTTCCATACTGTTCAAACATTCTGAGTTTATATCTTGCAATTAAAAAAAAAAAAAAAAAAGTAACAGACTTTTTATAATCCACAGAGTTGAGTGTTCATATAATTTGAGTCTGAGGGAAAAAAAAAGAAGAGTTTAAATTGCGACATTAAAAGTCACAATTACCTTTTTCCATTTATTACTCTGTGGTGGAAACCAAAACAACAGAACTGTTAGATGTAAACTCAGAAGTTTTATGTGATGAAATCCATCCCATATCCTTGCATTTTCCCCCGATATGTTTCCCCTCCTTTCCCACGATCTGCTCGGCAAACTCGGCTAATAGAAATCATTACCTGGCCCACCACACACAATCTACAAGCCATTACTACCAATCTGTGTCTGAACGACAGCGCGGGTCTGGGGAACAGCCAGTCTATCACTCAACTGCCGGCTCCAGGCTAACAAGTTGTTAGCTGACGTGTTAAGAATCATTGCGATTGATTGCTTTTGAATCATTTCATGTGTCATGAACCCAAGCTGCATACATGCGTGTATTTGTACTTGATTTGTCCAGCTGACCATGTGTAAATCATTTTGTTTGTATGCGTGACTGCATCGAGCAAACCTTACAAAAACATGTACTGGTCATATTTCACCACACAAATCAAACAAATAAAATAAGACTGCATATTTTGCATTTAAAAAGCTTGTTAATCCATTACGACAATCAAGCTTTACTGTTTTTATTTTACACTGTAAAGCAGTATTTTCCATATTACAGTTTAAAACATCTTTATATACCTTTTGTACATGTAATATCCTAAACATTTTTTAAAAATCTTTAATAATATTAGCTGATTTCTTTAAAAACATTTTTAATGTCGTTTTTGTATTAAAAATACTGTAAAAATTCTTGGTTTTTTTTATTTATATGTATTTTACAATTGAATTGCTTTTAAATTCTTTAAAATTCAACAACTATTTTTATTTAGCATTCATTTAAAGCTACAAAATGTATACACTGGAGGTCAAAAGTTTACATACACCTTGCAGAATCTGCAAAATGTTAATTATTTTACCAAAATATGAGGATCATACAAAATGCTTATTATTATTATTTAGTACTTACCTGAATACCTTACATACGGTCTATATTATATATATATATATATATATATATATATATATATATATATATATATATATATATATATATATATATATATATATATACACACACATATACATATACACACATACATATACATATACATACACATACATATACATATACATACACATACATACACACACACATACATTTTTTTTCCCCCTTTTGTTTAGTGATAGTTGTTCATGAGTCCCTTGTTTATCCTGAACAGTTAAACGGCACACTGTTCTTCAGAAAGAAAATCCTTCAGGTCTCACAAATTCTTTGGTTTTTTAGCATTTTTGTGCATTTGAACCCTTTCCAACAATGACTGCATGATTTTGAGATCCATATTTTCACAATGAGAACAAATGAGGGACTCATATGCAACTATTAGAGAAGGTTCAAACGCTCACTAATGCTTCAGAAGGACACACAATGTATTTAGAACTGGGGGTGAAAGCTTTTGAACAGAATAAAGATGTGCACATTTTTCTAATTTTGCCTAAATATCATATTTTTTTCATTTAGTACTGCCCTTCAAAGGCTACTTACATGTTCCCCGGAAGACAAAATAAGTTACATTTAATATGTTACATTAATAGTAATAGTTGCATTTGAGCCCCTCAGTTGTCCTCAGTGTGAAAAGATGGATCTCAAAATCATACAGTCATTGTTGGAAATACACAAAAATACTGGTAAACCAAAGAATTTGTGGGAGCTGAAGGATTTTTCTGATGAACAGCAGACAGTTTAACTGTTCAGGACAAACAAGGGACTCATGAACAACTATCACTAAACAAAAAACACACAGCTGTGGATCATTCAGGTAACAACACAAGAATCAAGTGTATGTAAACTTTTGAATGGTCATTTTTATAAATTCAACTATTATTTTCTCTTGTGGACTATACGTTTATGTGAAATATCTTATTCAGGTCAAAATATGCATTTTGTATTTTGGTCAAATAAGTAGCATTTTTATATTGCATTGCAGTAATGACAATTGTGGGTGAGGGAACATTGTCAGTAGCTTCAGTAATTGTGATATTTTGGCAGAAACTATTGTTACCATGGTAATTCCTATCAGAGTACAGAGAAAAAAAATACTGAGTGGGATTGCAGATCCGGAATAGTTTTCAACCAGTCTCCGATTGTTGATTCAGAGGGGACAAACAGCGAAAACTGAGCTCGGATCAGCATATTGGCTCTAATATACTGGTTAAATATGAGCTCAGCAGGTCCCAGAGCAAAGCTTTGATTAAATCAGCGTCCACGGAGAGGCTGCGTTTTCACACAAATCTGATTTCCTCCCTCCAACTCGCCTTTCTCCGCATCGCCGGGGCAAGAAAAACCACCAAGATTGTGAGAAGATTATCTCAAACCTCATTCCTAAACAAAACTCCACTTGAAAAGTTCAAATCTCAAGAGGAGAGCAGCGCGAAAGCCTTCCAAGACATATGAGAAAAATGACGGCCGTGGATCCAGCTCCGCCTAAACTCAATATAGATTCTTATTTTAGAGAAACTGCGAACACGATGAACAGCAACGCGTTCCTCGACACGGCGTTCTGTAACGTGACGTAACGCACGAAATTCATCATAATTCTCTGGCGGAGCGGAACGGTGACATATTTACGTTTTATTTCCGACGACGGCGTAATAATTTGTTTCCTTTTACAGGCTGAAATCCCGCCGCACTGTCACGAAACTGTCTTGTTACATATCAAAACTAGTTTTTAGACTTCAAAGTTGACACAAATGGTTTTAAATTGCCGTGTAACGCAATTTAAGAGTACTTAAGGTCAGGGACCGCGAAAACACGTTCTCGGTTTGACAGAAGAAGAGAAAGACGTTAAGATTTCGACTCTGCCTTCCATTAGGAAAGAACATAAGAAACCGCTTTCAATGGAGCTGTCAGTCAAAATCTGTCTGCAGAGGGTATTATGAACATAATCAGAGCTGAGTAAGTTGTCCAGCACTTCCACACACACACACACACACACACACACACACCATTCCCGTTTCATTCAAGGCACCTTGACAGCTCAATATTGTACTGAAATGTCCCCATCTCCATTCATCCCCAAGGAAGGAAGGAAAGGTGAGGGGGAAAAAGGTTAGGAAGGAAGGAAATGAGAAAAGGAAAAGGAAGGGAAGCATGGAAATGAAAGGCAGGAGAAGCTAAAATTGAGATGACATGGAATTCAAATGAACTTTTCATACCTTCTTTACATTTGAGATGATTATAAACAGTTTCAAGGAGACTCTTGAAGCTCTTATCTTGTTGTTTACACATCAACTACCAAAAACTTAGCTTGTGAGAAACCACTAAACTACCTGTTACTTGCTAATCATTAGCAGGTGGCATTAGTAGGAGGGAGGTTGTCGTTTTAGTGAGTATTTGATTGGACAGATGTTTAAGTGCAATGTGATTTGTCGATGTTTTCGGCCAGTTTAAATGGGGAACAAAAATCGGTGTATCTCCTAAGTTGGTAGCCTACTTCTCTCAACATGTAGGCTTTGAGTTAGCATTAGCACCAAGTATGATAGCTATAATGATCATTTTAGCTATATATTGTTCTATATATTGTATGAGTAGCGAAGTCCTCACAATTATAACAATAACGTCACTTACAGAACAACTTTTCCTAGCTAATGAACTATAAAAACAAGCAGAATCCACTTTAACAAGCTTGAGCATTTGAGGAGTCTGACGACAAAACTGTAGCACACACTTAAAACAAACAAAGCGTTATCGTCCGTTAGTGTGGATAATATTTATCGGGATAGTTACAACACTTTTACTTACAAATAATATTTTTTTGTAATAAATGTTTCTGGTCTTATTGCACGCAATTCACCAATCAGTGTTATCATGGGGATTCAAAATAATAGTTTTTATAATAAACATTACCTAGTGTTACTTTGCGCAGTGCACCAATGATTTTATTGTAAAAAAAAATGAGTCTGAATGTTTTCGTAGCAACAAATTTTCGGCACACACCTTTGATTTATTAACAATAAATATTCCTTGTTTTATTGTACTCAATTCACTAATCAGTGTTATCGTAAAGAATCTGAAAGTTTTCGTAAGAACACTTGCACATTTTTGCCAACCTGTGAAACAGCTTAGCTAATCTGAAAGCCACAAGACTTTGATTTAAAATAATAGTTTTTAATAATAAACATTTTCTGGTTTTACTGTGCGCAATTCACCAATATATTTTATCGTAAAGAAATCAAGAGTCTGAATGTTTTCGTAAAAAACTTCCGTCACTTGTGAAACAGCATTTCTGCTAATTTGAAAGCAACAGGATTCTGATTTTAAATGATAGTTTTTAAAGTAAACATTCCCTAGTGTTACTGTGCGCAATTCACCAATAAATTTTATCGCAAAGAAAACAAGAGTCTGAATGTTTTCGTAAGAAAACGTACAAATTTGTCACTTGTGAAACAGCTTTCCTGCTAATTTGAAAGCAACAAGATTCTGATTTAAAATAATAGTTTTTAAAGTAAACATTCCCTGGTGTTATTGTGCGCAATTCACCAATACATTTTATCATGAAGAAAAAACAGTCTGAATGTTTTCGTAAGAAAACATAAATTTTTTTGGCACCTGTGAAACTACTTCTCTGCTAATTTAAAAAGCCACAAAACTCAGATTTAAAATAAGTTTTTAATAATAAACATAATAATAAACGTGTTACTGTGCGCAATTCACCAATACATTTTATCGTAAAGAAAGCAAGAGTCTGAATGTTTTTGTAAAAAAACTGACACATTTCCGTCACCTGTGAAACAGCTGCTAATTTGAAAACCACACTGATTTAAAATAATAGTTTTTATAATTAAAAGTGAAAGTGACGAGACGTGAGGCCAAGTATGGTGACCCATACTAGGGGTTTGTGCTCTGCATTTAACCCATCCAAGTGCACACACACAGTAGTGAACACACACACACACACACACACACACACACACACACACACACACACACACACACACACACACACACACACACACACACACACACACACACACACACACGGAGCAGTGGGCAGCCATTGCATTGCTGTGGCGCCCGGGGAGCAGTTGGGGGTTCGGTGCCTTGCTCAAGGGTCTCACCTCAGTCGTGGTATTGACGATGGAGAGAGCGCTGATTATTCACTCCCTCCACCGACAATCCCTGCCGGACCTGGGACTCGAACCTGCAACCTCTTGATTACAAGTCCGACTCCCTAACCATTAGGCCACGGCTGCCTAATGGCTGAGAATTAATCTGATTTTATCATAAAAAAAAGTCTGAATGTGTTCGTAACAAAACCTAAACATTTTCACTGCCTGTTTCACCTGTTAATTTGAAAGCCACAAGACTCCAATAATTAAATTTCCTATAGGAAATTTAATTATTTCAGATTCTTTACGATATTTCAGATTCTTTCAGATTCTTTACGATAACACTGATTAGTGAATTGAGTACAATAAAACAAGGAATATTTATTGTTAATAAATCAAAGGTGTGTGCCGAAAATTTGTTGCTACGAAAACATTCAGACTCATTTTTTTTTTTACAATAAAATCATTGGTGCACTGCGCAAAGTAACACTAGGTAATGTTGATTATAAAAACAATACTATAGTATTGCTGTGCGCAATTCACCAACATTTTTATCATAAAGAAAACAAACGAGTCTAAATGTTTTTGTAACAAAATATGCCTCTGAAACAACTTTTATTGCAAATACAATCAAGGCTGTGTTGGTGGTGAGTGTGTTATGCTAACTTTTCACAATCCACTCAAATCCAGCCAACGGTTAGCATTCTTCAAGCACTACTGACCTCTTTAAAACCCCAAATGTGCAAAACTCTTCTCAGGATAGCTAATAAGCAGACAGGCAGCACTTGCCCTACAGGCGGAGTGAGTTATGAGTGTGTAAGATGAGGAAAATTACATTTTAAGGTTAGAAGCAGATGCTAACAGAAGATAGCGTGTCAAAACACCTGGTTTATTACCAAATGACTACGTAAAAAACACAGACATTCTTCATAAACCAGATCGGTGTCTCAGGGGGAGCAAGGTGGTGTTTTGATGTCTGTGTTGGTTTGATCAGACCACATATATCTGAACCGCTGGATACACGTGACTCAAGAGCACCATCTGGTGGTCAGGAGAGGAAATGCACCGGTTCTACTGATGAATTCAACACAATGGATATTATCACAAATTTAATACTAACATATTACAATTTGTGAAGTATGCATGTTTTCCCTACTCATGAAAAAATGACCTTATACGTTTGCCAAAATGTGCAGTACGCAAAAAAGGATATTGAAGTACTGATCGCTTCCCTCAGCAAAAGCGCGTATGCTTATATTGCAGTTTAAACACGTCAGTTTTGAGCCCCGTCTGTGGTTTGGGACGAGGAAAGCCGGCAGGATGTGACATCATGATTTACCCGTGCTGTTTTACTGGGACTGCAATCTTCCAGCAGATATGCTGATCTTCAAAACACTGTTCATAGGGAGCTGTGTAAGCATATGGCTTGCGTACACGAACAAAACCTGCAGTTTTTTTTTGAATGAGCAAGGCGATATTTTCTTTTACTCAACCAGTTCTTCTTTTTTTCCTCAATAAAAACCAGGCCTCAAAACATTTAATGTGTATCATAAAGATAAAAAACTGTCAAGTATTTTTGAAAGCAGGTTTATGTTTAATTTAGTAAGAATTACTACACTTAAAAATAAGCTGTAATATTAGTCTACGATACTGGCCTAATCAGACGATCACTAATTCACATTAAGTATTCATACTGAACTGTATAATTAGTAATATATTTTGAAAAATTAAGACAACACATTTTGATAAGACTAATCAGATGAATTAATTCACAAAGGAAAATCAATAGCTGTAAGCAGCAGTTAAGGGCCCAAGCACACCAGAAGTAAACCGAAGAGCTAAGGAGCTGTCATTAAATACTTAGTAAAGAGCTCCTGAAATTCTAACCCTGAAATTAAGTAGCCCTGAACATCTTGATTAGCTGATTCAGGTGCGTTTAATTAAGGTTGAAGATGAAGCTGGTAGCTCTCAAGGAGTAGGGGTGGAGACCCCTGTTAAAGACATTTGTCGATTCAGAATTGTACCACAAAACTCAAAATGGCTGATGCCCAAAAAGCCAGACACTGGGAAATTATCTTTTTATTTGGTATGCCATTTTGTATCAAACAAGAAATAAGTAGAATATATGTAAGCAGACAGGTCACATTTTTATAGCTTTTGACCAGTAGGTGGTGCTGTGCCGAAATGCTTGTTTTAAACCATACCAAGTTTGGTCAAAATCCACTGAAGCATTGTGGAGATTTAGCCTTTATGTCCATTTTTGCACAAACTTTGTCAAATTCGTTAATGTGCTTTACGAAAACGGTTTGCTATATTAAAAGGTTTTTTGATAACGTTTTGCCAGAATGCTCTGAAGATGATCTGAGACAATTTTGGACAAACCGTTTAGGACGAGTTTGAAAAAGTAGATTTTTCTGGAAATTCAAAATTGCCAAAAATACTTGTAGAAATTTTGGTATACATTCAGTATCTGCCATGCAATCAGAGGAAAAAAAAAACAAAAACAAAACAAAAAAAACGGTGGCACTAGAGAGACTCCAAATTTGCTGTGGTTAATGCTGACACTGTCCTATTTATCCATTTGCCAAATTTAATAACTTTCCTGCAAGCAGTTCCATAAGATTATTAAGATTTCTAACAATACACTAAAGCATTTGTAAAATAAAGCATTTAGTGCAAAATTCGAAATGGTCCATGCTTAAAATGACCGACATAGTGGGGCTGCACGATTAATCGAAGTGAAATCGCAATCGGGATTAATCGAAAGCTGCGATTGTCATGCGTATCTTTTAGAAAAGCACTGTTCTGTGTTTATTAAATCTTCATCCGAAGGCCAGAGGGCGCTCTCATTCTCACGCGGAAACTCAAAATACGCCAGAAGAAGAGAAATAGAAACGCATCTTTGCTATCGCTGCAGCTGAATAAACAAGATTTAACTACTGTCATCGATTCAACGTGACTAATAAACCCACGACTACAACAACATATGGTTTATCTGACTTCTTCTCATTATAATTTTCCTTATAATGCAGTATATAATAATGCAATGCCTTTATCACTGCTTAGAATACTATTCGTGCTTTATTCTGTGTAAATAGCTATACTATCTCACAGAAAGATTTATTTCAAACACTCGACTGATATAAATATTATAATATGAAGTGAGTTTGGAGTAAAAACGTTATTAAATGTGATATTTTCACATGCTTTCAGGTGTAGCAGCATGTCTACACAGAGCCGTAGTTCACTGAGAAGCTACGCAAACAGCTGTCATTATCGCAAACGATTTCTTTCGATTTCATAATCGCCCGATTAAATCGTGTGCGATAATGAGCACGATTCAGCGTATCTTTTCTGTGGAGTACGGCTCTGTGTAGTACATGCTGCTCCACCTGAACACAGGTGCTGGAGATTTACTGCTGATTACACAACCAACATGCGCATGACAATCGCCTTCGATTAATCGTGCAGCCCTACGACATAGGAAATAATAGTTAACGTTTGATTAGGTATGCCACTCTAATGAGATCAATGTTAGGATTTTTGGTCAAGTTCTGAAACTATAAATAAAAAATATTTTTTAATATCTTTTTAACCAGTAGGTGGCACTGTGTCAAACTACTCATGTGCCCTGAGGCCATGATTGGTATAGCACTGTGAAGGTATAGCCTCATGTCCATTTTTGTGTGATGTAACAGTCTGGTATATCAAAAAGCTTCAATGATACGAGCAAGTTGTGGTAAAAATTGCACAAACCATCTAGGACAAGTATGCAAGATTTTTCGGAAAATTCAAAATTGTGAGAAAAAATCTTGACCTCTAAAAATGTACATTTATGTGTGCATTTGACTCTGTGTGAGCCAAGGAATCAAAGACAAAAAGAATTTTATTTTTAGACCTTACGTTGGCGCTTAAGATTAAAATTGCGAAAAAAAATATTGACACAGAAATTAAAACGTTTGTATGCATTCGACTCACTGAGTGCAAATTTGGCCTGTTGGTGGCGCTAAAGAGTTAAAGACTCCAAATTTGTGGTTAATGATGACAATGTCCTCTATCTGGGTGGCAAATTTAATGTCAAAATACATTCTTTCCAAGAACTATTTGGTCTATCGGAAATCTTTTGAAAACTATTTGCCATCTTTGTAAAAGTAGATTTTTTTTTTCCACATCAAAATCGAGAAGAATCTTGACTCGTAGAAATGTAAATTTTGGTATGCAATTAACTCTGCATGAGCCAAGGAATCTGGAAAATTTTAAATGTTGCTTCTAAACCTTAGCTCAAAAGTTATTAGCAGAAATGAGTGCAAATTTGGCCTAAGGTGGCACTAGAGAGTTTGAAGTAGAGACTCCAAATTAGCTATGGTTAATATCGAGACTGTCCTCTATCTGTGTGCCCTTCTATGGGCTGCTGTAGATTTCCAGAGAGGAAGGAGGAGGAGAAAAAATAAGATGGATACAAACGGGAGTACCTTTAGTGCTTAGGAAATTACAATAGCAGCAATAAAAAAAGACAACGCATTTTGATAAGCAATTTTCTTGGATGTTTATTAGACAATCCAAAACATCATCCATACAGACTCAGATCTAATACTATAATAAAGAACTGTGGCATTCCAAATAAAATAAAATAAAGATGGAAACCTAAAAGTTTCATACAGTTCCAACGGTGGGCAAACACTGAGGCACAAACCTTTGGTATCTGGTGAAAGGAGGTTATAACAGCACAACAGGAGTCTAGGCCACATCTAGAGTGAGTGTCTCCTCGTCATCCCCATCCAAACCCTTCGAAACGCTCTTAAAAGCTGCTTTAAGAGCACCGGACAGAACAGGAAGATGGCTGCTGGTTCATTTGAATGGCAGCCCACTTATTAACCAATCAGAAGCAGCAGCCAGTGAGGGGAGCAGACGGGAATAGAAATCAAATCTTAAATACTGAAAAAATGGGACAGATACACACAACCTGCTAAAATCTCTATCGTACAGTTTTAAGGCTCGACGCACACCACGAAGAACAGAACAGATCAGCTGAGAATTCTGGGATGCGATCTTGACCGTTCAAACTTGGCGCACAAATCAAAACAGAAAAAAGACCCACTTTCTTCTTGCTGAAAATTTTTTTTGCTTTCCACTACTGCAAAGGGGCAAAAAAAAAAAAAAAAAAAAAATTTACAAGTATAAGGTCTTCAAAAGTGTAAGACAACAGTTACTACGCAAACGACCCTGGGCACGATGATCTCATCGGTTCGACTTTCTAACAGAGGATAACAACATAAAATAGATAACTTTACAGTACATAAAGATTTACAATATATGGAAAGCGATATAATGGAATCTGTGTACAGGCATTTTTGCGAAATTTCAGCTAGAATTCGTGAAGTTACGTTTCGGCTGACGCTTTACGCCTTTAGGAACCTCCAAACCTGAGCATTCGTGAAATATAATTAGACATAGATATATCGATACAAATAACAGTGAACAGATATCTGCACCTTCCTTTTGTAAACAGTCACACGTTTCTATTTTCATCCCTTTGATTAACGAAAAAAAAGAAGACTAAAAACATCGGGAATCAAGCATGAAGAACATACAAATATTCACTTTATCACATTGCGTTTTTCCAACTAAAACAGGTTAAAACTGCCGGAGGCATTTCGCAATCTCTCTTAAGCAAGCTCTACGACTCTACGAGGTTATAAAACCGTAAATTCGCCAGTTGTTTTTCACGTTTACACTAAAAACGTCGTTACAACCTTCACTTTGTAGTATTTTTCTTTAGATTCAGTGATAAAACATGATTAAATCAAAGAGAGACTATGACATGTAACGGACGAGTGATTCTTGCATAAAATTAGCTCAAGAACGAAAATCGTACGTTTTTTTTGAGGTTTTTACGTAAAAACATCCGTTTTTTCGCTAGTTTAGAAGTTGTGTGCATTTAATAGGGAATCAAGCATATTAAAAGTGTCTTCATAATCCATGTGTGGACCGTTATTTATTAAAGCAGCATTGGGCTCAGAACTCTGCCCCTCCCCCAGCCTCCTGTCAATCTTTGCCAACTGGGCGTGGCCTATTGGTTGATTGACAGATGCGGAGGCAGAGGAGGAGTGGCTCTTGGAAGATCGGTGAGATTTGGATGAATGGTGGTGATGGTGGTGGTGGCTACTGTGCGAGTGCGACGACTCGTGTCTCGCGGCTTTGTGCGACGAATGTTCGCGATGTTTCTCGCGGCTCGAGCGCGGACTGTGACGGCTCTTACTGCTGCCGCTGCTTTCGGATGAAACCTTGATCTTCATTTTCAGCTCTTCTTGACTAGCAGAACCGTTCTCCGACGACGAAGGGTGCCGTCGTTTGAGCGACCCGCTCTTTAACGATCGCTCCGGTGCCTGCTGTTGGGAATACTTAACCCTGATCGACGTAGACGGTTCGGACGACAAATGTCCGTGTTTTCGATGCTGGTCGGTTTCCTCCTCTTCGTGTCGGCGTCTTTGCTCTAGTTCGGCCGCGTGTTTCTCGCGGTATTTCTCTAGAGTTAGTTTCTGAGGGGCGAGAGTCGCCGGGGCATGTCCGTGTTTGCTCGTCTGCGCCCCCTGGAGTGCGAGAAATGCGTCTGCGCTCTGGGAAATTGGTGCAGGAAAGCTGAAAGCAGAACTCTGCAGGTTGGACAGGCCGTTGAGCGACATCGATGCCCCGTCCAACGGGAACGAGGTGGATGGTTCGGAATAAACGCCTCTGATGTCACACATGCTTCCCATCAATGAGCTGTCCTGGCTTAGAGATGTCGGGAAGGAATCGTCTAATGATTGGTTGTCGAGTTTTGGTTTCTTGGCAGCTTGATTAGCCTGAAATGTGAACAAAAATAAATAGAGCTTAAAATTCGTCCATTATCACAAAAATCTACAATGGTTTTTAAGGGTCAAGCACTGGGTTAACACAGATCATCCTCAAAAGTTTTCAAAAGTCAAACCAATCCGTTCACAAAAACCATGTTAAAGAACTTGATGAGAAATCAGACATAAGGCCATCTCTCTCTTCAACACTGTCATATTAAGACAAAACTTGGTTTGTTTTGATAACCACGACCTGAGATTTCTTGCAGTTTTGCTGAAGGGCCACCTAGTGGACAGTAGATATGAAAAATAACTTCTGAATGCTTTATCCAAAAATTTGGCTATTTAGATTTGGAGTAACATGCTGAGTCAAACAACAGCCCCCTTTTTTTTTGCATAGGCAATTATGAAGTTTGTCAAAAAACAAAAAAAAACAAATATATATATATATATATCTGCAGTTTTGCTATAGCACCACCTAGTGGTCAGGAGATATTAACTTTTTTTTTTAAACATCTAAACGCTTTGGGCAAAAGTCTTTTTAGATTCAGAGCAATATACAGAGTCGATTGATACCCTATTTTTCATCAGCAATTCAGAATTTTGTCAAAAATTTTTGATTTTGCAAACATGACAACACTCTGTATACGTCTATGGCACCATGCCCTGAAGGTACTCAAAAAGTCTGGCGCCAGCGGTACCTTGTCGTCAAAAATTACATTTAAATAAAAGTGAACAGCTTTTGATGATTTTTGTCTACTGTCATGAGACTGGTCTTGATAGATTTCTTGGATCACACAAAGACACTGATACTAATTATGACATAACTGGCAGAAATTCCTATCCGCCATTTTGATTTTCTTTGAAAACCTGTTTTCGAACTCCTCCTAGAGCTTTGGTCCAATTTTCACCAAATTTGACTCAAATCAATAGATCAAACTGTTTTCGCACAATGCATCAATGAAATTGTTGACAAGCTGACTGGCTGCAACTCAGGCTGCAGCAGTTTGGCATATTGAGACGAAACTTATGTTTCACTATCACCTCACACTGACCACACCATACCAATCTGATAACACTGCCACCTATTGATCAAAAGTGATCTGTGAGTTACTGGTGTGTGAATCTTAAAATTGCTTTAATTACTCATTGCTGCACTTGGTCTGATGCTCCATGCCATGCTTAGCTTCACATTTTGCCTCAGTTTGGCCCCTTAATTGCTGCTTGCAGCTACATATTTATATTTAGTTTAATGTATTTTGTTTCATACAATGAAAAATATTGTACATACCCGCCAGTTTCGGATTCTTTTTAATCTGCTTGGTGTTTTTTCCAGGATCTGGAGAAACTCATGTGTCAGGTCTAGAGAAAATATACAAAACGCGTACAGAATATTAATATACAAAAACTTAAGGTATTTTGAAAACTTGATATTTAAATTGATTTTCAGTTTTTGGGCAGCCATAATATAAAAAGGCACAATTTTAAAAAAAAAATTAAGTCATGTTTGACTGACCGTCAAGCAGCTGCAAAGTCACAGCCCGGTCGACATATTCCCACCAATGTTTCCCATCTGAAGAGACTGGAATCTCCCAATTGGACCACTTGCAGGCCAGATGAATACAGACACAGGCCACCACTGTGGGTTTGTGCTGCAGGCAGAAGGTGGTCAGGTGCAGACTGCAAAAGAGACAACAAAGAAAACACAGAGAAAACACTCGTTTACAAACAGAGGACATGAGAAACGCTTTCCTAAGATCCTAATTCTCTAATCCTAAATTCATTTCCATTCTTAGTTCATCGTAATCATAATTATATCATGTCAAAGCTGATCATAGTCCAGTCAGGTGTGTTTGCAAGAACGTTCTTTGTCTGGTCGGCTGTAAAACAAAATGGTATGCAATTTATGAAACAGATTCAGTCAATAAAATACAAAATAACTCAATTAGCATTTAAAGTGTGGCATTAGTGTAAATGACACCAAATGCTGGGTTTCTGAATTCCTATCTGTTTTTCTGATCGAAACGCTCTCTCTCAACTTCCTGCTGCGTTAATGACCAAACTGGTTCAAAGTCATCTTACTGGCTTGAAATGATCCTTTAGTTGCTAAATCGGTGACAACAGAGGATGAGACTTCAGTACAATCAATCAGAATCGACTTGTTTTAGGTCAGCTAATGAGAAGCCACCTGATTGGTTAAAGATTCAGGTTGCCAACACAAGGTTCGAGCTCAAAAAGTGAGCTGAAATAACAGTGTGCCGGAGGTACCCAGAGTGCAATGGGGGATTGTCCCTGAATAAAACTGCTGGGATAAAAAGCACGGGGAGTAATTACAATGCAGAAAAAAATGTGTTTTAAAATGAAGTAAATATTAACAGCGCTTAAAAAATAGCTCACCTGAAAATTAAAATTTGCACATACTCAGTCACATACTTTTTGTTTCATCTTCACAACAGATTTGGAGAAATTTAGCATTTGCATTACTTGCTCATCAATGGATCCTTTGTAGAGAATGGGTGCTGTCAGAATGAGAGATGTTTACAAGTGATTTGGACTGTTTCTGCTTGTAAACGGCGTGCAAATTTCTCTCCTGATTAAGAGGAGATTACTTTTTTTTTTACTGGAGAAAGCAATATTATGGATAGAGGACTCATATTTTAGACAAAACAACCGTTTAAAAACATTAAAAAGGTGGCAATAATGCTTCTGGCTTCATAACATGCTAATTGTTGGACTGGAGTGTTGTGAATTATTTGTGGATTATTGTAATGTTTTTATCAGGTGTTTGGACTCATTTTGATGGCACGCATTCACTGCAAAGGATCCATTGGTGAGCAAGTGATGTAATGCTACAGTTCTCCAAATCTGTTCTTAAGAAGAAAAACTCCATCTTAAATGGCCTGAGGGTCATTGAAATGTTGACAATTTTTCATTTTTGGGAGCAGATTCTTTTGAAACCAACAAAATGTAGAGGAATAGTTATCAAACCATAAAACAATTAAAATGTAAATAAAAATAAACTTTTATTTTACTGTGAAGTATCACCCTTAATGACTTAAAAATACATACCATTTCTTTAAGACAAGTTTAAATTGGTGCCGTCAGAATGAGATATCTGTTTAGAACTGATTTGGACTGTGTCTGCTTGGAAACTGTGTTCAATCTGTGAATATTTCTCTCCTGATTCAGAAGATATTACTTTTTTGGAGAAAAAAAATTTCATAGTCAGAAGAAACTGTTTGAAAACGTTAAAAACGTCACAATAATGGATTTGTTTCTTACAAACATGCAGCTTTTGGTTTTGTAACACATTAACTGATGGACAGGTGTGATGTGGATTTCTTGTGGATTGTGATGTTTTTATCAGCTGTTTGAACTCTCATTCTGACGGCACCCATTCACAGTATAGGATCCATTGGAGAGCAAGTGTAACACTAAAATTTCTTGAAATCTGTTCTGATGAAAATACAAACAAAAAAACATATACATCTTAGACAGCCTGAGGGTCAATCATATTTGAATTTTAGGGAAAACTATTCTTTTAAAAACCAACAAAACGTAAGAAAATAGTTGTCAAACCACAAAATATAATTAAATGTAAAATTAAAAAAATATATAGCATGTATATAAAACGTCTATTTCCTAGACCAACTAATAATTAGGTTATGACAGCAAAAAACACTTCAAATAAATAAATACTGTGCAGTATCATTCTAAATAATGATTAAAAAGTTTAAATGGGTGCCTCAGAATGATGCATCAGTTTAGAACTGATTTGGGCTGTTTCTGCTTGTAAGCGGATCTGTGCATATTTCTTTCCTGATTCAGAAGAGATTACTTTTTTTAACTGGAGAAAGCAATATTATGAATAGAGGACTCATTTTAGTCAGAAGCAACTGTTTGAAAACATTAAAAATGTTAAGTCACAATAATGGGATAGTTTCTAACAAACATGCAGCTTTTGGCTTCACAAGTTAACTGATGGACTGGAGTAGTGTGAATTATTTGTGGATTATTGTAATGTTTTTATCAGCTGTTTGGACTCATTCTGACGGCACCCATTCACTGCAATCGATCCATTGGTGAGCAAGTGACGTAATGCTAACTTTCTCTAAACTTATCTACAACTAAATGTGAGCAAATTTTAATTTTTGTGAGAACTATTCTTTTAAAACAAACAAAACGTAAGAAAAAAGTAAAATATCAATAAATGTATACTTAAAAAAATATAGATTTTCTAGATCAATTAAAATTGTATTTGGTTATAACAGCAAAAAATCTAAAAATTTATTTATATAAAGTATCATTCTAAATGACTATAAATGTGTGTACGATTACTTTTTTTGCTTAAATATCATTTAAAAAAAAAAAAAAAAAAAAAAAAAAAAATTCAAATTAGGACCAAAAAGATACATGAAAAAGGAAGCACTCTCTGGTACTTACCGTAACGATCTCTAAGTATACACCTTTGAACTCTGAGCTGATATTCAGGCTACCAATTGAGTTATTGACCTATGCACTCTCAATCAAGATATCTCTACTAGCACCTCTAAACTCCAGGCTGTGCATTCAACCTTCTGCGCCAACATCAAGCCCTCTGTACATTACACCGCACTGCGCCGGGTCGGGCAGAAAAACACCCAACCCAGGCGCGTGAGGGCGTTGGACACAGGAAGGAGAACCCTGCCTAATAGGAAGTCATAGGGTGCCATGGCAGTGCAACAAATAGGGGTCAGGGTAACAACCTGTTGGTAGCCATGAAATAGGAGGTCTGGGCCAAGTCCTTGCTCGCTAAAGGGGAGAAAGAGGAAAAGACGATGTCGGATTAGACACAATACAATAAAATGCACTTCTGTGAGACCCTTCATCCATACAGTATGCACCACAAGAAAGATGAGCAAAAGTTGGAAGAATCTACCTCGCACTAGCTGGGAACATCTCACCACATCTGTGTGTGGATGATCTATTGTTATCTCAAACCCTGAAACAAAATCATTGGTTAGACAGGACTCATATGTTCACCACTTTCATTAAGCACAGATTTATCAGCAGATCCTGGCAACGGAGTCGGCACTTACCGAGTGTTTGCAGAACGATGGTCTCCAACAGCACCAGCTCTTGAGCCTGCTGAAGGTATGCCTGTGTTCAACACAATCACACCTGCTCATTAGTGGGATCCTAATGATTCTGATAACTGTCAATCAATTTACATATGTGTTTTTTAATAGTGTATAATATATTAAAGGGAGAGTTCACCCAAAAATGAAAATTCTGTCATTAATTGCTAACCCTCATGTCGTTCCAAACCCGCAAGACCTTCGTTCATCTTCAGAACACAGATTAAGATATTTTTAATGAGATCCAAGAGCTTTCTGACCCTGCATAGACAGCAACACTATTGACACATTCAAGGCCCAGAAAGGTAGTAAGGATATTGTTAAAATAGTCCATGTGACATCAGTGGTTCAACCTTAGTTTTATGAAGCTACAAGAATTTTTGCACACTTTTTGCGCGCAGAGAGGAAATTGTTGAAATAAAGTTATTTTTTCTTTTCTTTGCGCACCAAAAGTATTCTCGCAGCTTCATAAGATTATGGTTGAACCACTGATATCACATGGGCCATTTTATTGTTGTCCTTACTAGCTTTCCGGGCCTTGAACGTTGTAGTACTGTTGCTAGCTATGCAGGGTCAGAAAGCCTTTGGATTTTATCAAAAATATCTTAATTTGTATTCTGAAGATGAATGAAAGTTTTACGGGTTTGGAACGACATGATGGTAATTAATGACAATTTTAATTTTTGGGTGAACTATCCCTTTAACATGAGATTGGCAGAAAGTGTGTTTTATGTCCCCTTTAAGGCTTGAGAGTAGTGTATTTTTGATTTTAAATTTTGAAGTTTTTTTTTAAACAAAATCAATTATTTTTATTATAAATGCTACTAACCTTATTGTACATGAATCTTCAGGTAAAAAAGGGGAAAATAATCTTATTTTCATAAACTGTCAATGACATAAACTTATTAATAATCGCAATAAAAACACTTTATTATAACACTTTTTTACTATACACTACCAATCAAAAGGTTTTTGAACAGTGAAGTTTGTAATTTTTTTTTAAAGTCGTCTCTTATGCTCAGCAAGCCTGCATTTATTTGATCCAAAGTACAGCAAAAGCAGTACATATTAGAAATATTTTTTCTATTTAAAAAAAACTTCTATTTGAATATATTTTAAAATGTAATTTATATCTGTGATCAAAGTGAAAAATAACATTACTCCAGTCTTCAGTGTCACATGATCTTTCAGAAATCATTCTAATATGCTGATTTGCTGTTCAATAAACATTATTAGAATCATCAATATCTAAAACAGTCAAGTACATTTTTTTCAGGATTCTTTCTATTAATGAATAGATTTATCTGAAATAAAAAGCTTTTGTAACATTATACACTATACTATTCAAAAGCTTGGAGTCAGTATTTTTTGGAGGGGAAAGAAACAATAGAAATTAATATTTTTATTTATCAAGGATGCTTTAAATTGATCAAAAGTGATGATATAAAGTTACAAAAGATTTCTCTTTCAGATAAATGCTGTTCTCCTAAAAAAAAAACACTCACCATTTTCAATCATGTTTTTTGAGCAGCAAATCAGAATATTAGAATGATTTCTTAAGGATCATGTGACTGGAGTAATGATGCTAAAAATTCAGCTTTGAAAATCACAGGAATAAATTACATTTAAAATTGTATTCAAATATTCAAAATATTTTCAAAAACTCAATTTTACTGTTTTTGCTGTACTTTGGATCAAATAAATGCAGGCTTGGTGAGCAGAAGAAACGTCTTTAAAAAACATGAAAACTTTTGAATGGTAGTGTAATTTTACAATGATTAAGCATTGTGGGTATTTTAGTTTGGACTAAAAAAAAAGCTGAATAAATAAATATCTATACATCACAAATATATAACAAAAATCCAATATAAATAATAAATATCTATTGTTTGAAGTCAACATACAATCAAAAGCCCCATTTACTTTCATTATAAATGCTTCTAAACATTCAGTATGACTGCTCACAAAAATAGAGGGGAAAAGAGTTAACATTAGGGCTGTCACGATTCGATCCTTCGATACCTTTTGCGCATTTTGTCAGTAAAGCCGGTTCTGTAATGTTAGCAATGTAAGTTAACATTCATAATATATAAATGTAATAAAGTTTTTTACAACATATTTTCTACAACCAACAAAGACTATGGGATAAAAAAATTGTTTTTCCTAAAAACAAAATTAAATTCTAAAATTATTATTATTATTTTTTTTTCTTTCATTGTGAATATAAAATGAAAAACAAGGAGAAGGGAAACTGTATGTTTTTAAAATGTATCGATGTAATATTTCTGTGAAGAAAAAAAATTTGTTCAGGCTGTCTAAACTGAAAAATTACCCAATAAACTGTAAAATAATAAAATAAAGTCCAGTCCAACAAAATATTCAGCTTCGCTGAGAAATGAAACATTCGGCAAATGTCACTTATTGTTGTCTATGTAAATTTTGGAAAAAAAATTGTTTGTACATTTATCTGACTGATTCCCAGTCCATATGCCATAAGTGTCAAAGCATCTGTCAAAAATGACTCACCATGGCAACAGATAAAGCTGAGAGAAACTACATTACCCATAATCCCCCATACTCACATTGCTCTTGGTGTCCAGAGGAGGGTCTTGAGGGTTCAGGCAAGCATGTGCTACTTTAATTACGTGTTCAAGTTTCCGGGGTTGTTCCTCCACTTTAGCGGCCAGAAAGAGTGTGGTGGGAGAAATGATCTGAACGATAAGAGGAAAGAATTATTATACATCTTAAAATAGTATAAAAATCAATAAACAATAGGTTACATATGGGACTAACACTGCCGATTACAATAGAGTGAAATCTTTAAAGTTCTCAAGCATTAGTAGATCACCAAACACATACAAATATAAAAAAAAATGAAAATTTTGTTCAATCAAATCATAACTAATTAATTTTAAAAAATGCATACTCACATTTCTATGGAACTTTGTAAAGGAATTAAGCATGTAAAACCGGTGCATATAGACGATTGCTGTGTTAATCGTAAGCTGGGATCTGCATAGTTTGATCAAGGAACAAAAACACTGCAAAGGAAGCTATTAAATTTTAATATAACACAAAATATAATACTCATAAATCATAAGTGTTGAAACTACCACTTAAAAATCACACCAAAACAGCTCATGGTCTCAAACTACACTAACACAGGTGTTGCCACTGAACTATACACTACGTTTAGAGGAAAATTTTAATAAAATGACACATTTATAGACAATAACAGAACACGCAGTACAGTCCTTTCGTGTTTAGCCATTATACTACCGTAGCCAGGTCCAAAACACTCTTAAACGCCTTAAAGACACACAAACCCGTATTTTGTGTAATTAGAACCACAATAAATCGGTCTTAAAACATAATGAAATAGATTTAATCCTGAAACGCTGTTTACATCAAACATTAATACTCCGAATCACATTCCTGTCATTCGCACACCTCTATTTTACACTTTACACCCCGCAATACACTTTATAACGCATTTAACACGCCAATTATGAAAAACGCGTGCGTTCTGTGTGGATTTCGACGCGTTTAAACACCGCATTTGATCCGCCACATTTTTCGCTTGATCAAAAGCGGCAGCGTGCTAATGTGCTAACGGCTAACCCCCTCGCAACTCGGCTGTTTTTGTGAAGGATACACGTTTAGTCTCTGTCCCATGTCCTGAATCAGGTTGGCGGCTTGCTGTCGGTATGAGAGCTCGCGGTCGGGCTCGACTCCGCAGCGGCGGGACGGCGTGTTTTCGAGTTGTTCTCGGGTGAAGAGCCATTTGCTGGAGCCCCGCTGCACCGCCGCCATCATCCCACCCGCTTCCGCCCGCACCGCGCTCTACATCACCGTGACGTCACCGGGAACGAGGACGAGCGCGGCAGCGACGCGAGCCGGATGGAGGCGGTACTGCTCTGCGCAGATACACATGACACACATTAAAATAACCAATTTGCAATATCAAGCAGGAAAACAAAGCTGTTTTGTACAGCTAAATATAGCTGGACGCGTATGAGAGCGGAAGTCAGACCGATACAATTTGCAAATGGCCACAAAGGTGGATACTAAACATAAAATACTGAATACTTTTACATCGTAATCGTGAATAATAGAAGTACCAGACGAAATTTGATCTTTCCCCCCTGCAAAATGTACATTTAACAGCCATATTTGTCATATTAGCTACATTATCAATTGTGTTTTGAGGTGTAAATGCAATTAACAGATGTGTGTGAATTTCAGGAAGGTGATTTAAATGTGTTTTATGTTTTGCGAACAACAACTGTAAATTTAGACATTATTGTTGCTTTTCAGCTAATTTATTCAGGGTTTTATTTAAGAGGTTTAGACTAATGTAATTTTAGAAAATCAATATTTTATTTTAAATGTCAACATTTTAATATGCACACACACACACACATATATATATATATATATATATATATATAGCATTTATATATTTAGGGTATCATATATATATAATATATTCTATGAAATATCATTATATAATCAGGTATATAATCATTTATATTACTTTTACATTTTATATAGTATTTAATTATATTCTTAGTTAAATATAATGTATTTTATGTAATTGCAATATATATATATCATTAATCTAAAAAATATATAATTCTATGTATTAATGTAATATAATGATGCATTTAATGTTCATTTTAAAACATTTGTATTATATATAAATATAATAATATATAATAATATATTTACATATTTTTGAATCATTATATAATCATTTATATTTAATATATTTTTAAATACATTATATATTTGTATAATAATACATGTAATAAAATGTATATGTACTTAATAATATAGGAAATAATGTTATATATTTGTTTCACATCATTAGGTTATTTTTACATTTTACATCTTCCATTAATTACATAATTAGTATATATAATTTATTACATATAACTGCAATATATATATAGTATTTAATTTAAAAAATACAAACACATAAATTAAAATCATTTAATTTCATATATTTTTTATATAACTATATTTGTAATTAAATGTATATATGCTCAATTATATAATCATTTATATTAATTTTACATTTTATATATTATTTAATTATCAAATCAGTTATAATTTATTACATGTAATTGCAATATATATATATATATATATACACACACACATGTAGTTTAAAAAATATAATTCTATATAGAATACAATTCTATATATTAATATATAATATTTAATGTTCTTTTTACAACATTTATAATATATATAAATATAATGAAATACAATAACAACGTGTACACAGTAATATATAGATATAATTTTTTTTATAATTGTATAATGTATATCTTATTAATATCTTATGAAGCCTTGTGCATGTTATTGCAGTTGTTTTTAATTTTTCTTTATACACTTGACTCTTTAAAAAAACTATCTATCATAGTCTATCCATATTATAGGCCTAAATAATAATAATAATAATAATAATAATAATAATAATAATAATAATAATGTTGTTGTTGATAATATCATCAAAAGTATTTTCCCTTTACCTTTTTTTAAATGAGGCTATTTTTCAACATTTTTCAGCAAAGAACTGCAATAGCGACTTTGTCACACAAGATGTCGCTAATTTCACCTCCACTTAATTGATTTGTAATTACCTTTCGATTCAAAATGCACGCCTACAACCTTTAACATCATCTATCTATCTATCTATCTATCTATCTATCTATCTATCTATCTATCTATCTATCTATCTATCTATCTATCTATCTATCATATTTGCCAAATAAAAACCACCTCTAAGGATGACGAACTGATAATAATCGGTAAATAATAAATATTGAAACACAAATATAGCTCCAAAATTAGCCTGCCTAGTTCTTTCCTTCCGCTTCAGAAGTAGATTATTCAAATAAGGGGTTTCTGAGGGAGTTCATGTGTGAAGTGTAAACTATTTGTTTAATATGAGCAGATGGCTGTTTGGTCACACCTCACCAGAGCTCACGGATGGATATCCATATTTACACTATTTTTAGTGAATAGCAATAATACTTTTCGAAGAGCAAGTTTGTTTGTGAGGCGCGTTTCGCACGTGCGTGTTTTTAATTAACGCGTGTGTGCGGGCGCGCGCTCGCTCGCGTGAGTGATGCGCTGAAGGCTCTCCAGCAGTGCGCGTCTCCTCCGCTCGCGTCCAGGTGTCACATTCCTCGGATGCTTCTGATTATTTGAACCCGGGACCGAATCACCATGACGGACCCCTCCTCTGCGGCTGACCCGACGGCTGGTCCTGTAGACCCCGGTCCTGGTCCTGCTTCTGTTCCGGATCCAGCGGTGTTGGATTCAGCATCGACTCCTGCAAACGGACACCATCCGAACCCAGCAGATACTTTCAACATGGAGCAGCAGATGAAAATAGGAGAACCGGATGACAACGGTACGAGTTTTGGATACAATTACTTTTAATAAGAGACTTAATGTGTTTATTTGGGTGGAAAAAAATACCCCGGGGCCAAATTGTCACGTTTGCTCCGGTGAATATTTCTGAGGTTGGTTGGGTTTATTTCTGAAAGTCAGTTTAAGACACAAAAATTTAAGTTTGGGCTGTAACATATACAAAAGCCACCTAAAGTATATTTTTAAAAAGCAACATATGTGTATATAAATGTATTACAGACTGTTTCACGAAACTAAATTAATAAACGAAAATAAATTATTTTATTACAGAAGTTTGATTGTACAAACTGTACAAAACTGATGTTTTGGCGAGCAGAAAGTGTAACTGATTTATTGTTTGAATTATGACATATTAAATGTATGTGACAACTTGCCCCGGCCTTATGTTTAGTACGTAGATTCATTCATTATATAGTTGTTTCGTTTCTGAATGAAATAGTGATTCTTTTGAGAAAAACAGCTACAGCTGAACAAAATTCACATAAATTATGCTAATTTATGACTGCACTAGACTTTTTAGTCGCTTGTGACAACTTGCCCCGGTGGGTTTTTATAAACGTATTTGTGTATAAATCCCATCGGGTTTATCTGAGATAATCTGACGTCAGCTAACCGAGCGATGTCCCTCAGCAGGTCTCCTGGAGAGCAGCATGCGCCTGAAACCCCACGAGGCTCAGAGTTACAGAAAAAAGGCATTATGGGTATCGTGGGTCTCCATTGGGATAACAACGATCTTAGCCATCGCTGCGTTCAGTGAGTATCCGAGTATCTCGTCTCTAGAGCATCACAAGCCCCATGATGTTCTAGACCTGTGTGATGTCATATCCTGTTTTTAAGATGAGGTCCTAAGTAGATGTGTATTGATTCCTTAGGGACTTTGGATGTAGTTTTAAAGGACGAATTCAGAATCATTTTTCTGTAGTAGCAGTTTGGTTTTCATCTTCACACACACACACACACACACACACACACACACACACACACACACACACACACACACACACACACACACACACATATATAATATACATGTGTTTTCACACACACATATATTAATATCAGTATTTACATAATATATAGTAGTGTAATTATAATAATATATTTAATATATATAATAAAATATAATAATACATTTCCATATTTTATTTATTTTTTTATTTTTTTACAATTTTATATTATGTAATTATATAATTAGCTATATATAATTTAGTTATACACATAATTGCAATATATGTGTAATTAAAACATACAATTCCATATAGAATAAAATTCTATAATAAAATTAATAATGCAAATTATTTAATGTTATTTACAAATTTATTTTACAAAAGTTATATTATATAGAAATATAATAATAAAATAAAATATTGAAATATAGTACATATATTTAGTTTATATATATAGTACTTTTTAAAAGTTATGATATATTATATATGAACTATAATAATGTAATGTTTTTAATGTATTATTTAATCATTTATATTTTTAGATTTGATATTATTTAAAAATATATTATAATTATAATGAGTCATATTTATTATAGTTAGTAATTAGTGTGATTAATTAATTATAGTAATTATAATTATAGTAACTTATTATAGTTAATTCATTATATACTTAGTTATATGTAAATAAAAAATATAGAATTATATATAGAATAGAATATTATATATATATATATATATATTTCAAAATTTTGATTATATCTAAATACAATAATATATTAATATATTTATTTTATATATCATTATATAATCATTTATATACATACAGTAAGATGTAGAATTATATATGTATGCACACATATATTAATATAATTATTTATATAATACATTCAAATATATATATATATATATATATATATATATATATATATATAGTCATACATATATATGAAATATAACATATTTGAGTTATGCATCATTATATAATCATTTATATTAGTTTTACATTTTAAATATTTAATTATATAATTAATTAAATATGTAATAGTTATATGTAATTTATAAATACAAGTAATTTCAAAATACATATGTAATAATTTTAAAAATATATAATGTTATAGAATAGAATATAGTTATATGAATATAGTTATATGAATAGAATTCTATATTTTCATGTAATATATAATAACAATATTTAATGGTATTTTTGTAATTATATTCTATATAAATATAATAATAAAATGTAATTAGATATTTATTTTATGTATCATTATATAATTATTTAGAATATATATATATTAGAATATGTTTTTTTTATATATAAAATATCATTTAGTTCTATTTTTATGTCACTACTTAAGAATTTCTAATTTGATATATTATTTAATTATATAATTCATTTTATGTAATTTATATATATATATATATATATATATATATATAATTATCTTACGCTCTATATGTATTCTATGTAATTTTTATTAAATACGTGTATTTTGTAATTAACTGTATTATTATATAAATTACATAAAATTAATTCTATAATTAAATAATATATATTAAAAAATTCTTAAATAGTGACACAAAATAAATATAGATCTAAATTATATTTTATATATTAAAAAGATACATAGATACATTTTTTGTAAAATATATTCTAAATGATTATATAATGATCCATATATATTTATGTATTTTTTTTCCAGGTTAAACAGAGCCAACAGCTGTGTGTAGTTTGGTCCAGTGCCATGAGCTTGATACACAAGATCTGGTCTGACTAGTTTCTTCATGGCTGTTCTGAAAGATTACTTTAATAATCATCGCTAAAAGAAGGGGCACAGAATAAACATGGGAACATCGTAAACCAAATACATTTATAGCACACTTCGTTCTCACCTACTGTTCCCACCTGGGAGACTCTCAAAGTAAAATGATCATATAATACAAAAAAGAGAAATGCTCTTGTATTTATTTATTTTTTGTATATAAAACACACTTAAAACATGTTAATCCACCATTGAGACTATTCTACATTCTTAATAGCATGCATACTATCCTTACCATTTCTGTACTAGTATACTGTGCATTTTCAGTATGCGTGTAATACCTGATCACAGTTGCTGTTTTCTGGAAAACTGTATCCCAAAATGCAGTGAACTCATCCTGACCTCACATTTCCAAAAAGATCTGAGAGTCATATTAGGTTTTAATCAGCATTATGCCTCAAAATGCTTTTGATAGAGCTTAGCTTGAACCCCAAATATTCCCTTAAATCTTTAAGCCGGGATACTCAAGTTGGCCTCATACTGTTGTTTTCTCAGCACAAAGCGCGCTTAATCATTTTGCAGACTGGTTCCAGGCCATGTGGTTTAATCTCGGAGCAGCTAACAGAAGCACTGGATGTGATGTATGATTTTGAGGGAATGGTTTCTTGCTCGGCGCTCCGTCCCCCGGGACTAAAATGACTCACCTTACACTTCCAGAGTTGGACGGGGACTCTGGGACTCACGTTGCCAGGCTCTGAAGATTCAGTCACATAGCAACTCCACAGCAGTGACGCCTGAGAGATGTTGTCATTTAGTCGTCTCTCGACATCAATAATGGTGGCGTTTTGCCGTCAAAGGAAATGAATTGATTGCAGACAGCTGGTGGAGGCAAATGACAGAGATAGAGCTAATTGTTTTAGTAAATTAACCTGTGAAAAACACAATAAAAATCCCAGGGCAACATAGCAACCACATAGCGATGTGCTAACAGCCACTCAGAAACCCTTAGCAACAGCATAGCAACACCTTAGCTTTATAGCAGCTAGCTATGGCACAAACGACCACCATTTTGTTGACAAAATGTTTTTATTTACATTTACATAGATGGAAATACTGATTTGAGTTTAAATTATTAATGTTATGTGATAGGATTGCAGAAGTGATGCAAGAGATGTGGTTTAGTGTCAGTGTTAGCATTTAGCAATCTAATTATAAAATACTTGACAGAAGTATATGTTCCTGTTAAACTCTTCCAAGACATTCAAACACAAACTTGTCAATATTGACAATTACATATTATTCACACAATAGCAGTGAACTATATTCAAGTGTTTTATTTTAGTTTGAGAACAAACTTTGAAGTTGGCTTAAGAAAGCCTAGCCTGAAAATCTGAAGCAGTTGTGAAAGCTTGAAGTTTGAAAGTTTATATAGATTAAATAGATGCTGATAGCATGTTGTTAGCCTAATTTAACACAATGCTAACATGACTTAACATGTAGCTAGCATGTTTTTAGCATGGTTGACATGTTTTAACATGGTTAACATGATGCTAGCATGGTTTTAACACGACTAAAATGTTAACATGTTGCTAGCATGCTTTTAGCACGATTAACATGTTACCATGATTAGCATGTTGCTAGCATGCTTTTAACATGACTAAGATGATGTTAACATGTTGCTAGCATGTTTTAGCATGATTAGCATGTTGCTAACATGTTTATAATGACTAAGATGTTGTTAACATGTTGCTAGCATGTTTTTAGCATGGTTAAAATGTTTTAGCATGATCAACATGTTGCTAGCATGGCTTTAACATGACTAAGATGTTAACAGGTTGCTGTTTTTAGCACAATTACAATGTTGCTAGCAAGTTTTAGAATTATTCACTTGTCGCTAACATGGTTTAGCATGATTAACATGTTGTTAACAGGTTGCTAGCATGTTTTTTTAGCATGGTTACCATGTTTTAGCATGATTAACATTATTAACATGTTGCTAGAATGGCTTTAACATGACTAAGATGTTGTTAACAGGTTACTGGCATGTTTTTAGCAAAAAATAAATAAATAAAACTGAACAACCAGCTAATTCTGTAAAAAAACAGCTGAAAATTAGCTGATGTAGCAAAATATAGCTAAAATCCATTAAAAAAGATTATTTAGCTAAAAACATTAAAACCAGCTGAAAAAAAGTGTTAAAAACTGTTAAAACCAGCTGATATACTTTTGATTTAGCAAAAACAAAACAAAACAAAAAACAGTTAACAACCAGCTAAAAACAGTTTCAGTAAAAGAAATGCCAGCTGATGTAGCAAAAATGTCTACAATCTATCTAAAACCAGATAATTTAGCAAAAAAAAAAAAGTTAAAACCACTCGAATTAGTAAAAAAACCCCTGCTAAAACCAGTTAATTCAGTAACAGAAACAATTGATATAGCAAAAACCAGCTGATGTAGCAAAAAATAGATAAAAATCCATCTAACACCAACTGATTTAGCACTAAACAGCTTAAAACCAGCCTAAGCTGGTTGTCTAGTGTTGTCTGGTTTAAGCTGAAAGTAGCTAGCTTAAGCGTGCTTGGTCTTTAAGCAGGTCTCCCAGCTTGACCAGCTAAGACCAGCCAAAAAGTATCCAAAACCACTTTAAAACCAGCCCAAAAGCAGCCAATTAGCTGAGACTTTTTTTTTTTTTTTTTTTTTAGTAGGGAGTTGTTAAGCTTTGCTATAGCAGTAGACTGCTTAAATACACTATACGTCTCATTGTACAAAAGTATTCACCCCCTCAATGAAAAACTGAGATTTTGGGTGGTTTCCATTATCTTTTTACAAAAATTGTAAGTTGGATCAGTCCGAAAAAATATAGCACACCAAGCCAGACTAATCTAAAGCACTGACCCAAGTTAGGTGGTTGTAGCTTTAGAGCTCTAGAAGGAGACACTGACAAAATTTTGGTTCAGAAGGAGAGCAATCAGCAATAGTAGATCAGCAAGTTGGCTTTCTCAAGCTTTTGATTCATTTTTGATATGATGTAATGTTTAATGCACTTCATGTTCTATTTTCATATCAATTTGGCACAAGATTATTGTTTAAATCAATGTGATAAATTAGATGAAAAGCAATCAAAAAGAACTCTGATTACATTACTAACTATGGGCCCAAGTCCACCCAAAGTCCATGATATTCTGCTCTCTAGAAATGACTCTAATGTTAGCATGTGAGATTTTGTCACATATTTTTTCATTTGCCACGCTGTTTAGAAGTACATTAGCATATAAATATGCACTAAAAGCCATAAATATCCCATCTCGACTTCCACATAGTCTTCAGCGTTATGTTTGGGTGGCGTGCATTTGGGTCACTCTGGGTTTTGAGAAGATCAAATCTATATTTGCCGGCTGGATTATGGTTTTAACCGAATTATCCTCGAATCGGTTCAGATAAAGTGTCTGATCAGGCGATCCGAGTCTCGCTATCTTCCTCCGAAGCTCTGGTGAGGCCACGCTATCTGAAGTGTAAGCGGGACGGCTCATTTTTCATTAACGGCTGCGCTACTCCTGTCAGCCTGCAGGGACCGAATGGTGTGTGTGTGTGTGCGGCGAGGGTTTGTGTGCGTTTTAGAGGCGTTTGGAAACCGATGAAGGAAGGATGGAAGAAAGGAGGAGAAGAAGAGAAATGGTCTAATATATGCCAGACTGTGAGAGCTGAATTCCCAGATGTCTTGCGGCTTCCAGCGCAGCCAATTAACACGCTCTCAGCGACAGAGTGTCTTCTGCTTCACACAGACGCGCAAATGCGCATACCTCCAAACCTAATAAACGCATCCAGAAATTTCTCCGTTGCGGGAAATAAGCTCTATTTGGAGCGGTGAAATTTACTTAAATGTCAGAATTAACTGACTTCATATTGAAGGAAACAAAATTAGTATGTGTGTGCGCGTGTGGAAATTTTTCTTGCGCTAGGCACAGAATGTAAATACCACACTGGCGAGGAGAGGTCACGGATAGAGGAGGGGTAGTTCGCTCTCGTATTAATGCATTCAGCACTACCAGCCTGTAAAAGCCAGCATGCCAACTCCCATAGAGCCCTGAGTCTAAAAATAAAAGATGGAAGACAGATAGAGAGAGGGAGAGAAGAGAGGTGGAGGGTGCTTTGCCCTCTCTGCACCTCCTCTGGTTTTTTTAAAACATCAACACAGTGAGTCAAGTAAACGGCTTTGTGAGAACAGCTAGATGAAAAGCTAAAAAAAGTCACCATCTCATGGATTTCAGTTGGTAAACAGTCAGACGAATATCTAGTGGAATGGAATAACTATATTAGCTTTAAAATATTTGTTACGTTATTTAAAAAAGCCATATTGTTTTATACATATATTGGACTATGCAACACAACTCGGAATACGCTACTCGGAAAATAAAATGCTGATGCAAAAGAGCCTACAGTACTGAAAAAAAAAAACAATTTGCTGAGTCAACTTAAAATAATTTGTAAAATGGCTGCCATATAATTTTAAGTTCAGTCAACTCATAGAAATTTAGTCAACTTGAAATGTTCCTTTAAGTGACAACTTAGATATTTGAGTTGATTCAACTTAAAATTTTAAGGCAGCCAGGTAACAAATTATTTTAAGTTGACTCAGCAAATTGTGCGTTTTATTTTTTACAGGTGCCGATGGATATAAGCATAGGCCTACAATTTAAAAAACAATTTGTTGAGTCATTTTAAGTTCAGTCAACTTGAAATGTTAAGTTGTATTACAGGAACACTCCACTTTTTTTGAATATAGGCTCATTTTCCAACTCCCCTAGAGTTAAACAGATGAGTTTTACTGTTTTTGAATCCATTCAGCTGATCTCCAGGTCTGCCGTTAGCACTTTTAGCATAGCTTAGCATAAATCATTGAATCAGATCTCGTTCAAAAATGACCAAAGATTTTTAAAACTCATCTGTTTAACTCTAGGGGTGTTGGAAAATGAGCCTATTTTCAAAGAAAGTGGAGTGTTCCTTTAAGTGACAACTTAGATATTTGAGTTGATTCAACTTAAACATTTTAAGGCAGCGGGTAACAAATCATTTTAAGTTGACTCAACAAATTGTGTTTATTTTTTACAGTGCAAACCAAATGCCACACTGTCATTTTTTTAAACACTCAATGATATCAAGTGAAATCTGCGCTGAGAAACTTCTTTAGTGCCTGCGGCATCATGACAGGATGGCATTTAGCGTTTCTTGTCTCTGCCGTTTGTAAGCTCTTTCAGTAGCTGTGGTCTACTAAAAGCCCCAAAAGCATCAGGGCTAAAGTGGAAAGAACAAAGACGCGGGTCTTTAGGAAGTTTTATATTCATTAACAGGCATATAAAACTTATTGCTAGGAAAAAAGTAAAGATCGCTTACATCGCTTCTCGACTTAAAATTACAGCCAAAAAAAACGGACAATGTGGCATCGTATCAATATTTTATTTTCCGAGTTGTGTATTCGGAGTTGTGTTGCGGTAAAAATACCAAAAGGTAACACGAGTAGCTCACCGAGTGCAACCGTTTCACATCATCAAAAATAATGGCGCCCCCCCATAGTCCAAAATCTATATAAAACGATGTGGATTGTTCACACCAAACATGAATTGAATTATATGCGCAAATAGATTTAAACACAGTCAATGCAAAGACAGTGGCAAATTTGGGCGGATGCATGATGTTCGCCTTAAATGCCTTAAATCTTCACAAACGCAAGTTTAAATTCTAGTGGAAAATGGAAGAGAGTGATTATTGTAAACACTCAAAACAAAAAACAAATCTCTTTTATATTTTTATATAAACAATGTACTCAATATTCAATTTATTAAAGCCAAGTATAAGTTAGAGTTTTTAAGCATTTTACATTTAATCTAAAATAGTAAATCAAGGCAGTAGCAATTTAAACAATATATTTTATTTGCAAACTTATGTTTAGCTATTGTTTTTAATAGTTAACTTTAAACTACTTTTGAATTTTTCAGATCATTGGTCATCAAAGTTCTGTAAATATTGGTCACAGACATTGAGATTCACTTTAAATTTCACCAGCTCACTAAAAACTCCCATAGATGTTTTCAAGTCTTATTTTGATGTAACAAAAGCATTATATTTAAATGTGCAAGTTGTTTATTTACTTTTTAAAGTTAGTCTTCCCATTAACGCCGTTATATTGTTCATTCAGACTGATTTGCGAAAGTGAAAAACACGCATGATCACAAAAGGCAGGATTTATCGCATGAACCAATCACAGCCGATCATAACCAGCCATAACCAATCATATCGCTATGGAGGCATTGCCTCCTCTCACGTGTCCTTCCCCTATTCATTATCAATTACCCCCCAACAAACTCACCGCATGCTTTAGTGGGTCTGTTAAAACTCAATGGGCTTAGGGGAGGCGAGAGACATGGACTCCTGCTGTAACCTAATCTGCTGGTGTCACAGTTGAAGTCTTTAGAGAAACAAGTGTTTTATACATTTTTAATGTTATATTTTGTTTTATATTTGTACTTGGATTTTTTTTCTCTCATCCAATATTTTAAGAAGGCACTGCCTCCCATGCCTTTTTGCAGAAAACACCACTGATATAATTGACTAATCTAGTATTAGTTTAGGTATTTGGTTTTTGTAGCATCATAACAACGACACTGAGCAGTCAAAAGTCTTTCATGCAATTTCAGACTTATCAGAAGATTGTTAAAAAACGTCCTGTAAGTGCTAACAACATGCAAATTTATTCACCAGCTCTGACACAGAAACTAGATCACATTCCCTGTTTTGGTTTGTGTGCGAAGATGCTTGTGTGTGTGTGTGTGAGGCAAAAAGACAGATCGAGCGGAAGACAGGTTTTTCAGAGCAGCTGTTGTGTTGGATTTCAACATTCTGCAACTCGCCGTCTCTAAAGATTCTGCCCTATTTTCACAGAAGAAACACCTAAAAGAAAGCAGAAAGTGCAGTTACACGCAACAAACCATGAACATCTATTTTAATCAACATCTATTTGTCCTGCTGATCCATGAGACTAGTTTCTCTAAGCAGTCAAGGACAAGATCTTCAAAGAGTTTATACATCATGCGCCACTGATACATCTGAGAATAACTGTCACAAAACGGTTCTTGCCGCATAGCAGCAGGATGTTTGTTCACTGTGCGATTCAGCTAACAAACTGGTTTCTCAAAATCGCTCGAGATACAAAAACGAAATAGACTGCATGTATGTTCACACATCCGTAATGTGGAAGAATGGGTGCGTGTCAGTTTTTTCAGCTTAAAATAAGCTTAAAATCAAATGTTCTCATAAACCAAACATTCATGGAATGTTTATGAGACTTTTTGAGCCACATATGCTAAAATGCTGTTTTGTAAAATACGAAAAATGTGAAATCAATGTTGCGATATATATATATTTTACAATACTGTACAAGTTATGTAAATTTTCTCACATGTTCGTGTAACATTCATAACCTTCAAGAATGGGTGCGTGTCAGTTTTTTTGAGCCACATATGCTAAAATGCTGATTTGTAAAATACGAAAAACGCTGAATCAAAGTTGCAATATTGTTTACAATACTGTATGAGTTGCGCAAATCTTCTTGTATGTTTTCGTAACATTCATAACCTACAAGAATGGGTGCTTGTCAGTTTTTTGAGCTATAGAGGTTTAAATGTGATTTATAAAATACAAAAGTAAACCAAATCAATGTTGCGATATTTTTCATTTGCACACTGTATGAGTTACACAAATTTTCTCATATGTTCTCGTAGATCAAACATTAATAATAGGGCTGTGAATCTTTGGGTAAACAACAAATCATATTTGATTCACGATTCATAGGGTTTCGATTCGATTCAAAAACAAATTTTGCAAATTCAGAACGATTTGATTCTGCATACTTTAAGTGGATTCACAGGATTATTTAAATGCTTTCCCTAAATTCTTTATATGCTTAGTCAGGGAAAAATTTGCCTGATTGTTAGGGCAAATTACACTTCTTTATGGAGTATGAGCACAAAAAAAAAAAAGTAATAATATTTATTTTAAAAATAACTTTTTTTTAAATTAACAAATAATAATAAATAAAACACTTTTGTCCACTGTTAAATGTTAGTTTAATGATGTTATGGCATGACATATAACGTATGTAGAAATTTACCCTAGTGAAAAGTAATATGAAGTATAGTTAAAATCTATTAACATTTACTAATATATCCCTTGGGACTTTGACATAAAATTATAATAAAACTTTATTTGAATTTCTTAATATTAAGCCTAAAATGTGTTTTAATGTCACTATTGCTGAGGATTGTATTCTCTTTGAATAAAAAGGCCTTTAAATGCACAATATTTAAAGTGTACCTGAAATATACTTGCAATAGTTCCACTTTAGCACAATCAAATATACTTCAGTTCATCTTTAGTGAGATTTCAGCACTATACTTCCAATTTAGCACACTTTATGCCAACTTAGTATGGGCTACTAACAGTACAATTGCAAGGTATTTTTTATTAAGAACATAAATATGTAAATTTATACTTAGCATGAAATAAATGTATGTCAAATACATTTTAGCATTTTTATTTCTCTTTATTTTTTATTAGCCTATGTAAGACAAAATAAAATAAGGCTTTAAACGTAGGCATTTTATGTCACACCTTTGCATGATGTGAGCTTCTGTATCTTATTTTCATAAAATAAAATGCTACAGCATTTAAACTATTACTTTCTATTGGCGAATGTTGATTTTAATGATGCAGCAACGAACGCAACTTTCATGCATGTGACAGATAACGTGAAACCTCGCGCTCTTATTTTAAGGTTGCTGTTAATGCTGCGGTTATTTGAACCATTTCCTTCGTACTTTCGTTTCAACGACATTAAGTTAAAATGCCATTTACTTTTACAATGGAATTGTGCGTATCATTTTAGACACTTGCATTTTGCTCCATCCAAACGTGCGGCTTTCAACTGCTCAATTAATGTTAATGGTATGACTGAGAGCCACTGAAAAACTACAGAAAAGTAAAACTACTTTAGAAGTAAAACTACTAGCAGTACTGGCCACGAATACTAAGGAGAGATCACACATTGGCTGCTCAAGCCTCCATCCAGTGGCAGGCAGTGTGAAAGAGAGATGTGAGCTTTTTTGAGACAGATATGCTTAAATGCCGATTTGTAAAATACAAAAAACACAAAATCAGTGTTGCGAAACTGTAAAAGTACTTGCACAGATTACTATTAAGTTAGCAGCAGATACCGATTGTGCTGCTAATGTGCCTGTTAGACATGTGCCAGTATTCGGTAATACGATATATCACGATAATGAATATGCACGGTATTGTTATTGTGGGCATTTCAAAATACCGAAAATAATTGTTTATTAAAAGTTATTCCGAATTTTGAAAGCATTTTAAGCATACTTTTCCCATTAACTGGTTAAATGCACAACACACTTGTAAACTGCGTCGAAGATGCGTGATGTAAACAGAAGCACATGGCAGAACGCCTAAAGGACGCTCCGGATTAAAGTGAAAGTGTCATTCACTCTCTGACAGCAGATGGCGCTAAACCGCAAATGCAACGTTAACCCAGAAACAAAGCAGCTGCGCTACTTTCTAAAACGTATTTAAATGATTTATTTAGCCATTTAGATTTTTGTATTTGCAGTGGTGTTTATCACAACACCAAATACTTAAATATTCAGACTCCATAGGCTATTTATTTTAACACTTTTTACATTTTAATCTGGACTACAACATGCCCTAGATATTGTTTGAAAGTGTATTCTAAGTGATTCTTTATTGTTCGGTCACACTTTACTTTAGGGCTTCATTAGTTAACATTACTTACTTAATTAATTAATTAGTTAACATAAACTCCCAATGAAAAATTATTCTAAACATGCATTAATCTTAGATAATTCCAATATAATAATAATCAAATTAAAATTAAAATCAAAGTTTATTTTTTTTTTAAATAAACCGAGCTAACATGAACTAAAAGTTGTATTTTTAACAAAGATTAATAACTTCTGTATCAAATGTAGCTTTTGTTTACTGATCATGTTAACTAATAATAATTAACTAATAAGATCTTACTGTAAAGCGATACCTATTGGTCTTTTTTTTTTTTTTTTAAGATTTATTTTTGGCCTTTCTGGCTTTATTGCGATAGGACAGATCATTATTGACAGGAAGTGAAGTGGGAGAGAGAGAAGGGGGTAGGGTCGGGAAAGGTCCTCGAGCCGGGATTCGAACTCGGGACGCCCGTAGCGCAACAGCACTATATGTCGGCGCACTGCCCACGAGGCTATCGGCGCCGACACCTATTGGTCTTTTAATTCTTTTGCACTTTAATCTGTGTAAAATTTTGAACTTTATACATTTTTTGTGTATTGCTTTATTGTGTTTTAATGTTCAGAATTTTTTTACTGTATTATGACATCACTTTTTTGCAACTAAATTTCAATACCGCGATAATACCGTATACCGTGATAAAAACATTATCAATTTATCGCAACATGAAAATTTGATACCGGCATATCCCTAGTGCCTGTGAAATTCAAAGTCTATTCAAAGCGTTTTGTTAGTCATTTTTATATCAATGACAGACTGAAGCTGAATTACCCACAGTAATCCTTCATTCACATGATGCGTCATTGTGATCCTACGATATCCTACGGTTTTACGAGCTTCACAATTTTTATGATCGCCTCTGGCCGCAGTATCAGCACTCCTTGTAGAAGCTGCTGACTTCACATGAATATCAGCATAAATATGACTTCCTAATGAGCAGGAAATGGTTTCAGCTTTCCACAGATACACAAGTCTCCATAAATCCTTGCCTGTTACCTAAGATGCAGTGCAAGTGGTACAACTAAACCCCCTGCAGTTTGTTGTAAGATTAAGATGTAGATGTTGTTCCTGAGACCTTGTTTTGTTTTTTTTCAGTGGAAACTTCTAGCGTGTCTAATGGGATTCTGTAGGACAATGAATGGCTCCACAGATTATAGCGGTTTTATTGACTCTCGATGTGTTTCTTAAATTTGGCCTCTTGAGGACTTGAAATCGGCTGGTGCGAGACGTCTAAAACAGAATGGATTTCTCTAAAAGGAACGGAAATTATATTTAGAAACTGCTAAATCTTTAATCTCATGCCGCAGCAGGTCCGTTATTCATTTTTAACGGTGTTCCTGAGGAACAGAGAGAGTGTGTGTTTGTTTTTGAGTAATGACTTCTGCCATTTGAATGTGTGTGCAAATTTTAGCTAAAGATTCACACTGGTGTATTTGAGCATGATTATTACAGTATAGTCTTCTGGCAAGGCTGACGTTGTGACACCATTTTAATTCAGTAATCCCAACTAACGATTATTGGTTCCCAATACATGGTTAAAAAAAAAACCTAAAGAGAACATTTCTTACACAAACATAACCAAACCGAAACCATATAATACTGTTAGGTGAATGTAATTTGTTTGCTGTGATGCTTCTGCGCTGCTAAAAATAGAAATGAACCATTAACCATTCTTAGAATATTTGGAAATGGTTTCCCAAAAAGTAACCAAACCAGAACCATATCCTAACGTTACTACAATGTTATGTATTTGCTGAGATACTTCTGGGTTACAAAAATAGAACCCATTTTTTAGAACGTTCGTTTAACTGAATAGAACATTCTTGGAACGTTTAGAGTTTGTTTCCCAAAAATAACATGGAAATAAATCATATGGTAATTTCCATGTTTGCTGGGATACATAGAACATTTGGAATTGATTCCTCAAAAAGTAACCAACACAGAAACATATGCTAACTTTAGAGGAATGTACTGTTTGCACAAAAAAACTAAAGAGAACATTCATAGAATGTTTGGAATTGGTTCCTAAGATAAGTAACCAAACCAAAGCAATATGCTAATTTAAGGGGAAATTTCTGTGTTTGCTGGCATGTTTCTGCTCTAATAAATTAGAACCTTAAGAGAAAGAGGCCAGATTTACTAAACTGGGAAAATTAGCGTTAGAGCACAATTCTATAAAAGTGCCAATGAGAGGGTAAAATTCTGCATGACTTACTGACAATGCAGCCAGATCATTTTCATATCTACCAAGAGACATGCTTTTTTGGGCAATCAACAATGGCGCCAATGCCAATAATTTGACATGCACAAATGTTGGTAAACCATGTTGCGCGATTCATTCCTACAAATGCGTATTCAATAAGGTCAGGTGCAAAAATAACTGTGTCCACACCTTTTCAGCGCTAATTCTTCCCTTCGCATCTTTAGTAAATCCTAACAGTACTATTTCAATTCAGTTTGCATTGGTGCAAGCTTTTTGCAATTGGTTCCTCAAAAAGTAGCCAAACTGGAACCATACAGCATTCTGAACATTTGTTGGGATGCTTCTGAACTACAAAAAAAAAAACCTTAAAGAGAACATTGTTAGAACATTTGGAATTGATTTTCCCCCCAAAAAGACTCAAAGAAGAATTATGCGTTAACATTAAGGAAATGTTGCATGCTTGCTGGGATACTGCACCACAAAAAAATTAGGAACTAAAGAGAACATTTTTAGAACATTTGGAATTGGCTCTCCAAAATGTAAGCAAACTGGAACCATGGTAACATTAGCCTTTTTTTTTCTGGGAATGCTTTTGCACAAAAAAAAAAAAAACCCTAAAAAGAACAATTTTGCAACGTTTGGAATTGAAACGTTTGCTTATTACGCTGGAATGAGAGTATAGTTCCTATCCATATCAGCCTGGAAAATCGCAACTTTTCATTTTCTGTCTGTTTTTGTTAGTACACAATGTAACTACAGAAGAGTCTTTTAAATTGGAAAATATTGAAAATCTTTGGTCATTTTTGAACGAGATGCTAATGGTCTAATCAGATTCAGTGATTTATGCTAAGCTATGCTAAAAGTGCTAATGACAGACCCGGAGATTGGCTGAATGGATTCAAAAACGGTAAAACTCATCTGTTTAACTCTATAGGAGTTGGAAAATGAGCTTTTTTTTTTCAAAAAAAGTGGAGTGTTCCTTTAAATATGAAATTTATTCCCCAAAAGAAGCAAAAGAAAACATTAGAATGTTTGGAATTGGTCCTGAAATAAGTAACCAACCCGTAAAAAATACGCTAATGTTAGGGGAACATTCAGTGTTTGCTGTGACACTTTTGAACTACAAAAAATTAAACCTACAGAGAACATTTTTAGAATGTTTGGAATTGGTTTCTCAAAAAGTAACTAAACTGGAACCCTTAGTGGAATGTACTGTGTTTGCCGTGTTTTGGACCACAAAAAAACAAAAGAAAGCATTAGAACATTTGGAATTGGTCCTGAAATAAGTAACCAACCCCTGAAAAATATTAATGTTAGGGGAACCTTCAGCATTTGCTGTGACACTTCTGAATTACAAAAAAAATTAAACCTACAGAGAACATTCTTAGAACGTTTGGAATTGGTTCCTCAAAAAGTAACCAAACTGGAACTGTATGTTAACATCAGAGGAACGTTCTGTATTTACTTGGATGCTTCTGCTCTACAAAGAAACTGAACCTAAAGAGAACATTCTTAGAACGTTTGGAATTGTTTCTTCACAAAATAACCATCTCTGAACCATAAGCTTGTGCCACAAAAACAAAGAACATTCTTAGAATGTTTGGAATTGGTTCCTCAAAAAGTAACCAAACTGGAACTATATGCACTAGTTAGTATTCAGTGTTTGCTGGGATGCAGTTGTTGCACAAAAAATCTAAAAAGAACATTTTTAGAACATATGGAATTAGTTCAGAAAAATCGCTAAAACAGCTAAAATTATGGGAATGTTCTGTGTTGGAATGTGTACTGTTCTACACAAAACAGAACCTAAAAAGAGCACTGATAGAATGTTTGGAGTCTGTTCCCCCCAAAAAAGCCATTTATGCTCCACTGTACCACTATTTTAATTGCACATGTAAAATAGACGCACAAACTGTCCTGAAACGCAGATCTGGGTACCTTTGAGAGTTTGGCTGACCTTGTAGAGGTGGATGGAATATCTCGGATCGCTCATCCAGTGTCAGGATAGAGGATTCAGGTGCATTAGAGGTCAATATAAGGTCGATAACTGGACAAGAGCCACGCTGCTGTTTGAGAATCAAGCCAGATCCACACCATGTGCTGACATCACAGTGTGAAGAGATGAAACCTGATCCAGGCCACTTTGGCTGCTGGAAATCATTCAAACGCACAGATTTACAGCAGGGGAATGCATAATGTTTAGATATATATCCGAGACAAACACTTATCAAGATCAATATTAACAATATATGAATGCTGGAATGGATGGTGACTGGATAAAGGCTGTGAAAAGTAAAGCAGAATTAAAATTCACATTATTTCATACCATTTTCATTGCAGGTATAACTTCAGATGTTAAAGGGTCCATATTTATTATTATTTTTGAATGGTAAAAATTGATTTATTTGTTTGTTTGTTTGTTTGTTTAACTACATTAAAATATTTGTAAAAATTTACTAATGGAAATTTTACTTATTTAAACTAAACACTTTACATCTGAAGTTTTTCCAGCTTAGGGTTCCAACAGTTTTTTTATGAGTTTTATTTTTTATTTTAAATCTTTTTATTTAAATGCATTTATTTATTTAAATGTAGTTATTTAAATTTATTTTTAATTAATTAATTAATTTATTTTACATAAAATATGAATTTTTATATATAATATAAAAACAACTGAACTAATGGCCTTTTAATTGTAACATCTTTATTTACTTAGAAAAATATTTAATAAGCACTTCATATTCAAAGTTTGCCTGTATTTGTTTGGTTGTTTAAATAATATTAAAAAAATTAAAGATGTCACATTTAACATTTGTCTAGCCAGTGAACATAGCTAATGTATTTATTTATTTAAAACAATATTTTGAAAAATTAAACACTTTAGATTTAACATTTTTCCAACTTATAACCTCTATTTCTTATGTATGTATTTATTTGTTGTTGTTGTTTTGTTTGTTTTTATATATATTTTATTGTTTTTATATTGTTTATTTATTTTAAATAAAATATAAAAAAAAACAAAAAACTAATGGACTTTTAATTGAAAAATGGATTTGTATAAAAGTATTGTGAATAAACAATACTTTAAAAATGAAACATTTAACATTTGTCCAACTAATGAGCACATTTAAATTGATTTATTTATTTAAAACAATATTTAGAAAAATTAAACACTTCACATTTAAAGTTTTATGTATTTATTTATTTTTAAATATATATTTCTTTATTTTTTTGTTATTAATTTATTAAATTTTTTTTTACTAAACTTTAAATGAATTGTAAAACATTTATTCATGTAAAATATTTAATAAACACTACATATTTAAAGTTTGTCAGTATTTGTTTGTTAAATTGTTAAATAGACTATATATATTTAAAGCTTGTCCAACTAATGAGCTATATTTGTAACTTGTTTATTTATTATTTAAAAACAATATATTGAAAAATTAAAAAGTTTTCATTTATAGCTTATCCAACGTTTTCAAAAAAAATTATGCGTTTGTGTTTTTAAATGTTAAATTTGTTTGTCTTTGCTTTTTTTAATGGTTAAATGTATGTATTTAAAACAAAAACAATCAAAGCATCTTAAGTTGAAATTGTTATTTGTTTTTTTTTAAATACATTTTTATGCATTTTTAAATGTTTATTTAAATGTGCTAATGTGTTTTAAAGATAAATGATTTATTTAAAATAAAAACAATGAAAGCATTTTAAGCTGAAATCTCTTATGTATTTATTTGTTCTTTTATTAAAATAAATATATATTTTTTGTGTATGTATTTTTAAATGTGCTAATGTGTTTAAAAGATTTATTTATTTATTTAGCAATTACAATTAAAGTTTGTCCAACTAATAGTTTTTTTAATGGTAAAATGTATGTATTTATTAAACAAATAAAAACAATTAAAACATTTTAAGTTTAAATAATTTTCATTCAAACTAACTTTCCTCTTTTTCTTTTGCAGCTGTTTCTATAATGCGGCATAGTGCATCAGCATTTGGGTTCGCTGTAAGTATGAAATACAAACACTTCATATAATTAACTCCTCGTTATTTAATAGCCTTTAATGTTGCAATGCTTCACTTCATCATTGTTGTTCATTCGTTTGCAGTTTGACGCCACTCTGGACGTCCTGTCCTCCATAATCGTGCTTTGGCGATACAGTAATGCGGCGGCCGTCCATTCAGCACACAGAGAATACATGTAAGTTCATGTGATCTTTCCTTGATTAAAGCAAACATTGGGAACACGGTATAGTTTGTGCTCTGCAGGGATTCTGGGTAGCGCCAGTAGCCAATTAGACGTCGTTTCTGGGCAACAAGGAGAGCAGAAGGTCAGACTGATCTTTCGAGGTAATGATGTAGCGATTTTGATATGTTTCTCAGCTGAAGGACAACATCAGTGGGCGTTTTGTGGTCAAACGAGATGCGCGATTAATTACCCAACCAAACCGTGGTCATTAAAACGATCGTGTTTTTTGGATGCGCTGTATCTTTAAGAGAACATTAGCGTTATTTACCTCAGCAGGTTAAAGCAGGTTAACGTTTCCTAAAGACCACCAGCTTTGATGGATGGAGGCCAGGCAGACAGACTCTCCGCTCCCACAGGAAGTGGCCCCGCTCTGGGTTTCATGTCTAAAGAGGTTCCTTTGACAGTCTCTCCCTGTGTTCGGATTCCCTTATCGGCTGAAAAGACAGAATAGAGATGGCAAAAGGGCGGGAGGGCTTTGTGAACGGAAAGAAAGAAGAGGAAGCAGAAAAAGAAGACAGAGGACAAAGGCAAAAGTGTGTATGCGCCGGCCGACTAGACAATACAGTACAGACACACATGTAATGGATCCGTGCGGGTCTCAGGGGGAAAACGGGATGTGGATCGCCGTGGAGACAGATTACATCATAACACTGGCTGTATTAGTGAGATGACATATCTACTGGACTGCAGATTCATAAACTGTCAGACTGTATGAGAATCATGACTTAAGACAGCAGTTTTAAAAGAAAATTTGAGTGTAAAAGTCAGTAAGATGCCATGCGAGATTTTGCTAAGTGGTTGTCAGTTTGTGCTAAGTTGTAGAGTGGTTATGTGGTTACTAAGGTGTTCTGACTGGTTGTTAGGTAGATGTTGGTGCATTACGCATGGTTTGTAGGGCATTACTACAGTAGGTGGTTGCTAGGGTGTTCTGAGTGGTTGCTAGGGCATTTTCAGGTAGAAGATAGTGGGTTTCGCATGGTTAGTAGGGCATTGGTACAGTAGGGGGTTGCTAGGGTGATCTGAGTGGTGGCTAGGGATGATGCTATTATGTTCCAAATGGTTTTATGGCACTGCTACAGTAGGTGGTTGCTAGGGTGTTCTGAGTGGTTGCTAGGGCATTCTCAGGTAGATGTTAGTGGGTTCTGCATGGTTAGTAGGGCACTGGTACAGTAGGGGGTTGCTAGGGTGATCTGAGTGGTGGCTAGGGATGATGCTATTATGTTCTGAATGGTTTTATGGCACTGCTACAGTAGGTGGTTGCTATGGTGTTCTGAGTGGTTGCTAGGGCGTTCTCAGGTAGATGTTAGTGGGTTCTGCATGGTTAGGGCATTGGTACAGTGTTCTGACTGGTTGCTAGGGTGTTGCTATGTAGACGTTGTGCATGGTTTGTAGGGCAGTTACTACAGTAGGTGGTTGCTACGGTAATGCTATTATGTTCTACGTAGTTTTTAGTCCACTGCTACAGTAGGTTATTGCAAGGGTGTTCTGACTGGTTTCTAGGGACTTACTGTGTGGTTACTAAAGAGTTCAGACTTGGTGCTAGGGCGTTGCTAGGTAGATATTAATGCATTCTGCATGGTTTCTAGGGCACTGCTACAGTAGGTTGTTGTTAGGGTGTTCTGAGTGGTTGCTATGGGTGATGCTATTATGTTCCGAGTGGTTCCTAGTGCATTGCTACAGTAGGTGGATGCTAGGGTGTTTTGAGTGGTCGCTAGGGTGATGCTATTATGTTCTGAGTGGTTCCTAGTGCATTGCTACAGTAGGTGGATGCCAGGTTGTTCTAAGTGGTCACTAGGGTGATGCTATTATGTTCTGAGTGGTTTCTAGAGGCTGGCTGTGATATTACTAAGGTGTTCTGACTGGATGCTAGGACGTTGTTAGATAGATGTTAATGTGTTATGCATGGTTTACAGGGCACTGCTACAGTAGGTCATTGATAGGGTGTTCTGAGTGGTTGCTAGGGCGATGCTAGGTAGATGTTAGGTCTGTAGGGCAATACTAAAGTAGGCTGTTGCTTTTATGTTCTGCATGGTTTGTAAGGCATTGTTACAGTGGGTCATTGATAGGGTGTTCTGAGTGGTTGCTAGGGTGATATTATTAAGTTGTGCATGGTTTCTAAGGCATTTCTACATTAGGGTGTTGCTAAGGTTTCCTGAGTGGTTGCTAGTGTGTTTTTATGTAGATGTAAGTGTTTTATGCATGGTTTCTAGGGAATTGCTACAGTAGGTGGTTGCTAGAGTGTTCTGAGTGGTTGCTAGGGTTATACTATTATTATGTTCTGCATGGTTTCTAAGACATTGCTACAGTAGGGTGTTACTAAGGTTTTCTGAGTGGTTGCGAGGGTGTTGCTAGGTAGATGCCATTAAGTTCTCCTCGGTTCCTAGGGCATTGCTACACTATGTGGTTGCTAGAGTGATTCTGTTGTGTTCTGCATGGTTGCTAGGGCACTGCTAGGGTGTTCGAAGTGTTTGCTATGGGTGATGCTATTATGTTCTGAGTGGTTTCTAGTGCATTGCTACAGTAGGTGGATGCTAGGGTGTTTTGAGTGGTTGCTAAGGTGATGCTATTATGCTCTGCATGGTTTGTAAGGTATTGCTACAGTAGGTGGTTGCTATGGTATTCTGAGTTGTTGCTAGGGCCATGCTAGGTAGATGTTAGTGCATTCTGCATGGTCTGTAGGGCAATACTAAAGTAGGCTGTTGCTAGGATGTTGCTTTTATGTTCCGCATGGTTTGTAGGGCATTGTTACAGTGGGTCATTGATAGGGTGTTCTGAGTGGTTGCTAGGGTGATATTATTAAGTTGTGCATGGTTTCTATGCTTTTATGTTCCGCATGGTTTGTAGGGAATTGCTACAGTAGATGGTTACTATGGTGTTCTGAGGGGTTGCTAGGGTGATGATAGGTAGATGGTTGTGCATTCTACCAGGTTTCTAGGGCATTGCTACAGTAAGTTGTTACTAGGGTGTTCAGAGTGGTTGATAGGGTGATGCTATTATGTTCTGCATGGTTTCTAGGACATTGCTACAGTAGGTTGTTGCTAGGGTGTTCTGGGTGAGAGTAATGCTATGGTGTTCTGTGTGGTTTCTAGGGACTTGTATGGTTTCTAAGGTGTTGCTGTATGCTGTGTGTTCTACGTGGTTTCTAAGGAGTTACTGTGTGGTTACTACTGTGTTCTGACTGGTAGGGCACTGGTAGGAAGATGCTCTGCATGATTTATAGGGCATTACAACAGTAGGTGGTTGCTACAGTGTTTTGCATTTTATATGGCATTACTAGTGGTTTCTATGAAGTTGCTTTGTGGTTACTAAGGTGTTTTTCTAAGGGGTTGCTAGGTAGATATTATTGCATGTTTCTGCATGTTTTTTATGGAATTGCAAGGTGATTGCTAGGGTGATGCTAGTGTGTTCTGCATGGTTTCTAGGACATAGCCATGGTGTTTTGAGGGGTTTCTTGGGAGTTGCTAGGTGGTTGCTAGAGCGTTGCTAGGTGATTGTTAACATCTTCTGGGAGGTTACTAAAGTAACAAAGGGGTGTTTAAAGGTGTTCTTAATGGTTGGTAGAGTGTTCCTTTGAGGTTGTTTGTGTGTTCTGAATGGTTGCTAGAACAATGCTGAGGTATTCTAGGGGGTTGCTAGGAAGTTACTATGCTAAGACAATGCTAGGGTGTTCAAGGCAATTGCTATGAGGTTACTAATGTACTTTGAGTAGTTTCTAGGTGTTTGGGTGGTTACTAAATTGTTCTAAGTGGTTGGTAGAGCGTTCTTAAGTGGTTGTTAGTGTGTTCTAAGTGGTTGCTAGTTTCAATATAGTTACTAGGATGTGTTCAAGGTGATTGCTATGGGGTAACTAAAGTTGCTTGTTGTTTGGGTGGTTATATAAGTGTTCTAAGTGGTTGGTGGAACAATGTTGAAGTGCTCTAAGGGGTTGCTAGGTAGTTGCTTAATTGCCCTAAAAGAGCCTTTTACCTGAAAAATAAATACTTACCAGCATCCTTTAAAAAATATTTGTAACACACTAAATATTAAACTCGACTACCGAACTCGGTACACAAGCATCTCTCCAGCATCAGTGGGGTTCCTCCTTGGCCTGATTTTATGAGATAAACTAGATTAAATTAATCTGCATGTCTTCATTTCATCTTAATTTGATCTCACAAGACTTTATCTAGCTGGGTATGTGTGTTTGGTTTGATTAATTAATCACTAACCAAAACACAGACTTAACTGAGCTTGCAAAGCCCATTATTCCGCATGTGAGAAACAGAGAAGAAAGGTTCAAAAACTCACTAGATTTCACCCAGCTACCCCTGCGGCAGAGTAAATAGTGGAACAGATGCTCTCGCCTATTAACCAGGCTTAATTAGACAACTACAGCCCTCGCCGCCTTCATTTAGAAATGCAGGGCTTGACAGGCCTAATAAGAACGAGGTACTAAAGCGAGCAGAAGCTTCAAAAGTCGTGTTTTATTAACTGACTCAGACACAGGAGGGGAATTAGACCGTGAACTCAATAAAGCAGTTGGATTGATCTTGTGGTTTTCTCATTGTACCAGTGTATGTGTTTTTCAGAGCATGTGTCATCCTCGGGGTCGTGTTCATCTTGTCGGCCATCACTATCCTGGTGAAAGCGATCCATGATCTCGCCACAAAGCTGGAACCAGAAGTGGTAAGAAAACAACTTTCAGTGGCTGATTCATTCATTTGTCTGTTCATGCATTCACTCACTGATTCATTAATTGCATTAGCTGATTGATTGTTACGGTTATTGATTGATTGATTTATTTGTTTGTTTGCTCATTTATTCCCTCACTGATTTATTCATTGGATTGTTTGATTCATTAGTTTGTTTGTTTAATCACTAACTGACTCATTGGATTGGTTGATTGTTTGTTCCATTGGCTGATTCGTTTGTTTGTTCATTCACTTACTTAATTATTCATTGCATTGGTTGATTGATTGTTCTAATGATTGATTCAATCGTTTGTTTGTTTGTTCATTTAGTCACTCACTTATTCATTTTGGTTGTTGATTCATTTGTTTGTTTGTTCATTTATTCACCCACTGATTCATTTATTGGATTGATTGTTCCAGTGGTTGATTCATTAGTTTGTTTGTTTAATCACTAACTGACTCATTGGATTGGTTGATTGGTTGTTCCAGTTGCTGATTTTTTCGTTTGTTCAACCGTTCAGTGATTGATTCATTCATTGGTTTGTTTGTTCATTCATTCGTTCACTCACTCACTCATGCTACTTTATTCATTTAAACTCTAATTGATTCATTGATTAGTTTGTTTGATTGGTTGTTCCAGTGGTTGATTCATTTGTTCATTTGTTTAATCGCTGCCTGACTCATTCATTGGATTGATTGTTTCAGTTACTGATTCTTTCGTTTGTTCAACCGTTCAGTGATTGATTCATTTATTCACTCACTCACATTACTTTATTCATTTAAACTCTAAATGATTAATGGATTAGTTTGTGTGATTAGTTGTTCCAGGAGTTGATTCATTTGTTCATTTGTTTTAATCACTAACTGACTCATTCATTGGATAGGTCAATTGGTTGTTTCAGTTGATTTAATGTTGTTGTTGTTTATTCAATCATTTAATTATTGATTCATTTATGTGCTTGCTTGTTAATTCACTCACTGATTTATTTACTGTAGTGGTTGATTCATTCGTTTGTTTGTTTGATTCAATCACTTATACATTCATTGGACTGGTTGATTAGCCTTTCTAGTGGTTGATTCATTTGTTTGTTCATTCACTGCTTTGTTCATTGTAGTGGTTGACTAATTTGTTTGTTTAATCACTGACTGATTGGACTGTTTAATTGGTTGTTCCAGTGGTTTATTCGTTCATTATTCATATAAACTAATGTATTCATTCATTTATTTGGTTGTTTCAGTAGATGATTCATTCATTCACTGATTTATTCATTACATTAGTTGACTGATTGTTCCAGTGGTTGATTCAGTCATTCATTTGTTTGTTTAATCACTGATTAATTAATTGATTGTTCTAGTGGCTGATTGATTTGTTTGTTTGTTTGTTTATTCACTCACTGATTTATTTATTGTAGTTGTTGATTCATTCATTAATTTGTATTGTTACTCACTCACTGATTCATTCATACAGTTGACTGGTTGATTCATTCACTTGTTCATTCATTTACACACTAATTAACTGGATTAGCTGACTGATTCACTGATGGATTGTCGCAACCTTTAATCTGTTTTTTTAAGCTGATTCGATTCTGTCATTTTCTAAAAATACTTCTGTGTTTATTTGCTCTAAGCATTCATACTCTCATATCTAATCCCCCCCTGGTTTTTTATTGACTGTAAACTCCATTCAAGAGAGTCTCTCAGGTGAAGGCCGCGACACGCAAACACAACACTTCATCTTTTCATGTCGTCGGTTGTGTGAGTTTTCCCTCTGCTGGAACTAACGGCGCCTGCTAAACAGCAAAAGTGTAAAGCTGAATGAACACGATGGAGATGAGGTGTGAAGTCACGGACGAGATTAGAATAGTCTGATATCACTGTTGCCAGGCAACATGAAGAGGGGAAATAGTTTCCCCTAAACCAGTTACCCCTCCACTATCACTCACTCTCTCTCTCAATCTAGCTCTCTGTCCGTCTTCCTGAGATGAAATGAGACACCGAAAGCCTTGGTCTGGTACTGTCTCAGTGTAAAGACTCCACTGCTACTGTACATTCCTTAAAGGAAAGGAAATAACCCTCTTTTCATTCAAGAATCAAACAAAGCAAGCAGATTTATTAACTGTGTACGAGAGTATTTCTACTAGTTTTACAAATTAACCCTTTCTTGGGTTCTAGAAACATTAGTACATAGTCGCTCTAAAAGTACTAGTGCTATTATTACAAAATTGAAACTAAAAAGGTGTTTTCAGTGACATAATAAGAACTTAAAAAAGGTTGTTATTGCATACTGAAAAAGATTCTATAATGGAGTAATGAGAACTAAAAAAAGGTTATAGGATGACATGAGAGATTTACGTTTCTACAATGATATAATAGCTAAAAGGTATCTAACAAGAACTGAAAAAGGTTATGTGATGACCTGAAATTTATAAAGATTCTACAATGACATAACGAAAAATAAAACAGGTTTCTTCATAGACGTAACACATATTTTGAAAAAATGTTACAGCAATGACCTAAGAACTAAGTTTCTACAATGACATAACAAAAACAAAAAAAAGTTCTACGATGACAAATTGTTTCCACGATGACATAACGAAAACTACGAAGTTCTATGATGACCTAAAAACAAAGTTTCTACAATGACAACGAAAAATAAAAAGGTTCTACGATGACAGCGAAAACTAAAAAAAGTTCTATAAAGACTTAAGAACTAAAAGTTTCTATGATGACATAACGAAAACTAAAAAAACTTTTCTACAATGACATAAACATAACAAAAAATGACATAACAAAAAGTAACGAAGTTCTACGATGACCTAAGAAATAAAAGTTTCTCTAATGACATAATGCAAACTACGTTCTACGATGACCTAAAAATGAAAAAAAAGTTTCTACAATGACAAACTAAAAGAAAACTAAAAAAATTCCTGAGATGAACTAAGAACTAAAAAGTTTATACAATGACAAATTCAAAAAAGTTTGTACAATGACATAACAAAAACTAAAGAACGTTCTACAATGAACTAAGAACCTAAAAGTTTATACATTCATTAATGAAAACTAAATTGTTCTAAGATGACCTAAGAACTAAAAGTATCTACAATACTACAATACTAATAAAATTTCTACGATGACAACAAAAACTAAAAGTTCTACAATGACCTAAGAACTAAAAGTTTCTACAATGACATAACAAAAACTAAAAATTTTGACCTAAAAACGATGACCTAAAAATAAAAAAAAATTCTACGACAAAAACAAAAACTAAAAAAGTTTCTGCAATGACATAACGCAAACTAAAAGTTTCTATGACGACATAACGAAAACTAAATTGTTCTACAATGACCTAAGAACTAAGTTGCTACAATGACATAACGAAAACTAAAAAAGTTTCTGCGATGACCTAAGAACTAAAAAAAGGTTCTACAACGACATGACATAAAAACTAAAGAACATTCTACGACCTAAGACCTAAACATTTCTACAATGACATAAATTCAAAAAAAGTTTCTACAATGACATAAAAACAAAGAATGTTCTACGATGACCTAAGAAATAAGTTTCTCTAAAGAAAAACTAAAAAATGTTTCTTTGATGACAACACAAATTTTTTAAAAAAAAATTAAAATACTGTGATGACCTAAGAACTAATAACGTTTCTACGATGACAACCAAAACAAAAGAATGTTCTACGATGACATAAGAAAACGAAAAATGTTCTACAATGACCTAAAAATTAAAAACGTTTCTACAATGATATAACGAAAACTAAAAAAGTTTCTGCGATGACCCAAGAATTAAAAAAATTTACGACATAAATTTTAAAAAGTTTCTACAATGACACAAAAACTAAAGAACATTCTACGATGACCTAAGAAATAAAAGTTTCTCTAACGACATAACGAAAACTAAAAAACTTTTCTTCAATGACATACTGCACATTTTGAAAAACATACTGTGATGACCTAAAACTAAGATGATGACCTGAACTAAGAACTAAAAGTTTCTACAATTACATAACACAAACTAAATCATTCTACGATGACCTACGAACAAAAAAACTTTCTACAACTACATAATGAAAACAAAAAAGATTCTCTGATGGCCAAAGAACTAAAAAAGTTTCCGCAATGACATATACTAAAAAAAGTTTGTATGATGACATATGAAAAACTAAAAACGATTCTGCGGTGTCCTACAAACTTATGTTTCTATGATGACAAACTAAAAAAAAAAAAAAAATTCAAAGTGGCATAACAAAAACTAAAAAATGTTCTACGATGACCTAAGAGCTAAAATTTTTCACAATGAGATAATGAACACTAAAAAACATTCTACTAAAAAAATTATACGATGACATAACGAAAACTAAATAATGTTCTATTATAACCTGAACTAAAAAAGATTCTAATAATGACTAACAAAAACTAAATAATCTATGATGACATAAAATTAAAAACACTTCCACAATGACATAAGAAATACATTTCTACAATGGCAGCATAATAACTAAAAGTTTCTATAATGACATAAGAACTAAAAAAAGGTTCCATTATGACAAAATGGGAAATAAACAAAAGTTCTCACTCAAGCTTTGGAAGGTTCTATTATGACGAACTAAAACGGTTCTATGTCATTTTTCTGAAAAGGCATTAGACTGTAAACCTTTTGGTACCTTTATTTGTAAGAGCGTAGCAAACAAAATCAGGGTGTAATAGAGAAGACGATAACCAGATAAGAGATACAGAAGAAAAGGAGGAGACAGAGACAGAGAGAGAGTCTGCTGATGTTTTAATCAGGACTCTGGCTTTTCTCTGGAGGATTCCTGTTCCTGTCTCAGCGTGTAAAGCTGGGTTTTGGCGCATACGAGCACCGCCTAAAAATAGATCCAATATTTCTCCCTCCCTTCATCTGCTGCTGATGTCAGAAACACTTCCCCCCCTTCTTTTCTCTCTCTTATTTTTTTCTCACGTACTCTCTCTCTCTCTATCTCTCATGCTCTTTCGTTCTCTAATGAAATGTTAATAGGCTGTTCTGAACAAGGTGTTTGAAATGGACTGCCCCCCTTCACAATCCCATGTGTGCGTTTCTGAGAAAGATCGACTGCTTTTCAGGTGCCATAAAATCAATACGACAATCGCCCGCTGAATACCTGTAATAGTCCCATCTGCGCCATTTGCACTTCCTGTCGTAAAACCTACAAGATTAAAACAAAACCAGTAAAATAAGTGACCAAATGACACAAACATACATCCCTAAATAATGATGTTTACGTAATTTTATGGCCCTATGGTTGAAACTACAATTATAAAAGACAGACAACCGTAAAAAATTATGATAGCGCAACTGCTACCAATTCTCTGTCTGATTCCTGGCCGAGAGAAGATGGATGATCAGAGATGTTTCCGAGAGAGATGTGGGATGTTTGTGGGCAGGCAGACGGCGTTTGTGATGAATGCGAGGGCATGAGGTTGTTTTTAACTCTTCAGGGAGGGTTAGAGTTGTTCGACACTGTCCGCGAGACACAAACCTCATTGTTTTCTGCTTTCTTCACCTGTCTGACATCAATATTGATGAGCTTCTCTCGCCAGAAGATCCATCATAGTGTTTTATGTGGAGGGAACAGATGATACATAGACTGACCGTTTGTGTGTGTGTTTGTGTTGGACGTTTTGTTTGATGGTGGAAACCTTGCAGCGTTGCATTTTTTCACGTCTGCAAGGCAAGCGCGCAATTTTAATGATTCTGCTCGGGCTGAGAAGGCAACTCGCAACTCTATTCATCTTTTTTTTTGCATCTTGTCATTGTCTCTTTCACCTCTGTGCTCCTTATTTCCATTCATATTGCTTTCTTTTTAACACATCCATAGGTATTTCTCGTATTAGATTTGCAGTATGCATACTGTAATTACTTGCATGCATGAATTACCTACATTTGGACTTGTTTGGTAACCAGCATACTGGAATAGTATGTATTATGCAGCGACATTTCAAACAATAGTATACTACATTATCATCAAAAGACCTTATTACTTTGCATGTTTACCTCAGCAAGTGTGTAGTATGCAATTGTTTGTATGCACTTGAAACTTAACCGCAATGAGGTCATGTGACAATTTAGTATGCTTCTGTTTGAAATTAATACTGTTGCATACTGCTTTTAAATACGAAATAGTATGCTAAGATTCCATTCTAAACATAGACCACAGCATTTAAAATATTAGCCAAGTACATACTGCACAGTATATAATGAAATAGTATGCATCACACAGTGACAGACATTTGAAACAGTAGTGTGCTACATTATTGTAAAAGAAAAACCCATTAAAGTATGCACTTTTTGTATGCACTTAATGAAGTCATGTCACTATTTAGTATGCAATGAGGTTATGAGACAATTTAGTATGCTTCTGTTTGAAATTAATACTGTTGCATACTGCTTTTAAATACTAAATAGTAACCAAGATTACATTCTGAACATAGACCACAGCATTTAAAATGTCAGCTAAGTACATACTGCACAGTATATAATGAAATAGTATGCATCACGCAGCGATATACATTTCAGTCAGTAGTGTGCTACATTATTGTCAAAAACAATCCATTACTGTGCATGTTTACCTTAGCAAGTGTGAAGGATGCACTTAATGAGGTCATGTGACAATTGCTCATGAAACAATGCTACTGTTTCAAATGTTTACCATTGCATACTCTCTTTTATAATAGAAATCAGTACAATAATATTGTATTATGAACATTTTTTTTTGTATGTGCATACAGTATAATACAGTATGCAGCGATGGACGTTTTAAACATGCAGTATGCTAAATTTTGTATGCATACCTGGAAATGTGCACTTAATGAGTTCATGTGACAATTTAGTATGCTACAATTAGAAATGGTTACTGTTTTTGTATATTGTTGTTTTTATTGGAAACAGTAAACTGGTATTATTTCCAGAATATAACCCATAACTTTGCCTATATGTGGAATACTACTTACTGAGCAGTATATACTGTTCACGGTGTCTATGCAGAGTTTGACATTTTAAACATTAGTATGCTACATTATTGTCACATAACCTCATTGCCTTACATGTTTACTTCAGCAAGTGCACTGTTTCACACTTTGAAAAGCAGGGAACCATTTAGTAGTATTCTGGTATTTTATTCCACTAGCATACTACACACTGCATATTAGTATATACTGCTTTTCAGCAGCAAGAAACAAATCACAGTAGTAAGCTACATTATTGGAAAGAAAACTCATTACCTTGTATGTTTATTTCAGCAAGTGCACAGTATGCTTTGTATGTATGGAATAATGTGACAGCAATTTAGTATGCTACAGTTTGAAATATTTCCTGTTGAATACTGCTTATTATTTCACAATTAAACAAAACAAAGAACTACTTAATAGTATGCTAGTATTCCATTTCACTTACACACTTATGTATGTACTGAATACTGAACAATATATACTGTATTTAAGCAGAAAGAAAGTCTTCATACAGTAGTATGTTACACTGCCAATAAACCTCACTACCTTGCATGTTTAGTATGTGAAGTATGCACATTTTTTGTATTTATATTTGGAAATATACACTTAATGATGTCATGTGACAATTTAGTGTTAGCATAGTAGATAGTACATACTGCTTTTAAGCAGTAACACTTCATAGTAGTATGCCACATTGTCAATACTTACATGAAATACTTCAAGTGCACAGTGTGAATTTTTTTGTATGCAGAAAATAAAGAGCAATTTATAATGCTACAGTTGAAAATTACCATTGCATACTGTGTAGTTTCAAACGATTGAATAGTATGCTAGTATTCCAGTCCACTAACATACTACAGACTGCATACTAGACAGTATATACTGTATTTATGCAGCAGTAAACACTTTAAACAGTAGTATTCTATATTGTCAATAAACCTCACCACCTTAAATGTTTACTTCAACAAGTGTGAAGTGTACAAATTTTTGTATTCATACTTCGAAGTATACACCTAATGAGGTCATGTGTCAATTTAGCATGCTACAGTTAGAAATGATTACCATTGCATATTGTTTCACATTATTAGTATTATGCTGGTATTCAATTCTGCTAACATACTATGCACTGCATGCTAGATCATATATACTGTATTTAAGCAGTGAGAAACTCTTCACACAGTAGTATGCTAAATTGTCAATAAACCTCACTACCTTGTATGCTTACTTCAACAAGTGTGAAGTATGCAAATTTTTGTATTTATACTTGGAAATATACACTTAATGAGATCATGTGACAACTTAGTATGCTACAGTTAGAAACGATTACTGTTGCATACAGTGTACTGTTTCACACTTGAAAAACGAAAAAAGAATTTAGTATTATGCTGGTATTCCATTCCGCTAGCATACTAGATCACATATGCTGTATTTAAGCAGTACAAAACACTTCAAATCCCTTGCATGCTTACTTGAGCAAGTAGAGAGTGTGCAATTTTCTATATGCATAAAATAATGTGAGAACAATGTGGAAGTTGGAAATGTTTACTGTCGCATACTGTGCACGGTTTCAAACGTTTTAATAGTTCGCTAGTATTCCATTCCACTAACATACTACGTACTGCATACTATACAGTATATACTGCATTTATGCAGCAGTAAACACTTAAAACAGTTGTACGCTACATTATTATCAGAACACCTTATCAGGATGTTAATCTTAGCAAGTGCACAGTACACATACTATGTACTGCAGAAATAGAAAGAATAGTATGGTAGTATGCCGTTTAGAATATAACACGACTCCTTTGATCAAAATTGACATTTTTACACAAAATTGAATGCAAAAATACTATATTAAACACACTGTAATGAGGTTATGTGACAACAGTGTAGCATACTACTATGTGAAACATTTACCTTTGCTTATTAAACAAATAATGTGCAATATACAGTACATATTTCAGAGTTTTTCTATTCTAAACACTCTCTTGATTTCCTGTACAGCATGTCATCATCAGTATGAATCGCTGTTGAATTAAACAGTGCGGTTGACCGCTATGAACGTCATGTCATGCTAATAACATCTCTCTTTCTCTTTCTCCAGGATGACTTCCTGTACAGCGTCTCCGTTATCAGTGGGGTGGTGTGCGCCATTCTGTCCGTCTGTAAGTTCATGCTGGGGAAAGTCCTCACCAGCAGGGCCCTCATCACCGACGGTACGTTTCCCCGGAAACCCACCGGGTTACCGTGGTGATGGCCAGCCTGATTTATTATTCACAGTGCTGTGGCAATGTGTCTGGTCTTATTTCACCTTAGCTCCTCCCTTTCTGACTTCCAACCAGCTGAAAGGAGCAGGATTTCACACGTGAACTATATTTGGTTTAATAAACCAATTTCATCAAATCCCAAAAATAATTATAATAATTAAACATTAACGCTTAAGACATCACATTACAGATGTTAAGTTTGTTGCAAAAATAACTGTCATTCCAAACAGTTACATTTCTGTAAAACGCTATGTTTAGCAGAATCTGCTTTTTATTTCACACAGTGAAAGATAGATAGATGGTCAAACTCTAAAATGACAACAAATATGTTTTTCATGACTTCAAATGACTTAAGATATAATGAAAAAATAGAGGCTACTTTTAAGGTGGTTTATGGCATTTTCTTTTGTTAATTTAAAAGAAACTTCAAAATACTGAAAAGGAAAACGCGACAGATGAGAAGATAGACAGATGAGCAGATGGAGGACGCAGAGACAGACATATATAGACAGATACGCACAGATGGACGCGCACACACACACACACACACACACACACACACACACGCGCGCGCGTGCGGTTAAAATTAAATCATGTGGCTTATTGAGAAGAGGTGTGCTGGTACTTTTCCATCTGACCAAACTTGTGATTTTCGTAATCTAAATTGCACCGAAAATAAATAAATAAATTGGTGTAAGATTTACTTGCAAAATTTACAAGCAATTTCTGAATTCTTTCATATAATTACAAAGAAACGGCAAGTAGAATTATATATGAAATTTGTTTATGAAAATGTTTAGTTTGTAAATTTAGATAACATGTTAAAAAGTTTAGCTAACAATAACGATTTTGATGTAAGTTTAGTTTAAGTAAAAACATTTTTAATGTCTCATGTTTAGTAAGTTTAGCTAAAAAGTTAAGAAGTTAAGCTATTTAGCTAAAAAGTTTAGCTACAATATATACATATTTTAAATTTCCTATGTTTAATTAGTAAGTTTAGTTAAAAAAAAAAAGTTTAATTAAAAGGTTTAAGTTTAGCTAAAAATATATTTTTTTTCCTTCACTGTAAAAAGTTTTTGCCAGTTTCAACTTACAAAATTAAGTTCAACAGCTGCCTTAAAATTTCAAGTTAAACCAACTTAAAACTACAAGTAATTTCAACTCACTACCATAAAATGAATTAAAATTACTTTTAAGGTGATTTAACTATCAAGTTGAAATTACTTTTTTCACTACACTAAAATGAATTAAAATTACTTGTACTTTTAAGTTGATTTAACTTTACATTTTAAGGCAGCTGCTAAACTTAGGTTTTTAGGTTGAAATTGGTGAAAACTTTTTACAGTTTGGTCTCATTTTTAATTAGTATATTAAGCTAAAATAGTTTAGCTAGGCAATTTTCTAAGAATTACACAAAACAAAACAAATCCAGAAACTAAACGGCAAGCAGAATTAAATATGAAAATTGTTTACTAAATCATGTTTAATTAGTGAGTTTAGCTAAAGTTAGCTAAATTTAGATAAAATTTTTAATGCAAGTTTACTTTAAATAAAAACACTTTTGGCATCTCATGTTTATTAAGTTTAGCTAAAAAGTTAAGTTGTTGAACTATTGAACATGATTAAATCAGTATGTTTAGTTACAAAGTTTAGCTAGCAAGTTTAGCAAGTTAAAGGGGTTAAAAATTAAAGAGGTTAAAAGTTTAGCTAAAAATACTTTTTTCCCCTGGTGTCATTTTTAATTAGTATGTTAAGCTAAAAAAGTTTGGCTAAGAAATTTTCTGAGTGAAAATGAAAAGTATTACAAAAAACAAAAACACAAAAACTAAAATAGCAAGCAGAATTAAATATGAAATTTGTTGGACGCAGACAATGTACTTTTAGCTAAATAAAGAGTTTAGCTAAAATATATTTTAAATTTCCTGTGTTTAATTAGCAAGTTTAGTTAAACAAGAAAGTTTAACTAATTAAAAAGTTTAAAGTTTAGATTTTTTATCTGGTCTCATTCGTAATTAGTAAATTAGGCTAAAAAAAGGTTAGCTACATCATTTTCAGGAGTGAAAATTGCTTCGAAGAATTACAAAAAACAAAACAGAAACAAAAACTAAATGCCAAGCAGAATTAAATATGAAATTTGTCTATTAAACCATGTTTAATGAATAAGTTTAGCTAAAATATTACAAATGTAGCTAAAAGAAAAATTTTGATGCTTTAATCAGTAAGTTAAAATGTAAAAACATTTTTGATGTCTCATATTTAGTAAGTTTAGCTCTAAAGTTAAGGAGTTGAGCTATTTTTTTTATTTTTAATAGTAAGTTTAACTAAAAATCAACAATTTGATGTCTTGTTCAATTAAGTTTATTTTAATTAGTAAGTTTAAGTTAGGTTTGATTAAAAATATAAATGTATATATATAAAAAAGTTTAGCTAAAAAGTTATTTTATACAAGTCTCATGTTTAATTAATACATTTAGCTGGAAAGTTTAAAAAACATTCTGATGCCTTGTTTAATTAAGTTTAGTTTAATTAGTAAGTTTTGTTTAATGAGTAAGTATTAGGTTTGATTAAAAATATACAGATTTTGATATCTCATGTTTAATATGCTTAGCTAAATAGTTAAAAAAGTGAGCAAATGAACATGTTTAATTAGTATTAGTAAGTTTTGCTAAAAAGTTAAGCTAAAAAAGAAATTTTAAATGTGTTGTTTAATTAGTAAGTATAGTTAAAAAAGAATGTTTAACTAATTAAAATGTTAAAAAGACTTTTTCAAGTCTTATGTTTAATTAGTACATTTAGCTACAAAAGTTAATGTTTAGCTAAGTAATTTACTAATTTCTGATAGAAAATTGTTTCAAATAATTACAAAGGAACAGCAAGTAGAATTAAACATGAAATTTCAATGTAGGAAACAAATATGTACTTGTTAAATGTACTCTTTATTTACACACTTAAACCTTAAATATAGCAAACAGTGCAAAGTATTTTGACATGTTTAACTGGAATTTAGGAGTATCTGCCACATACACAGACAGTAATCACTAATGTCAACCAGCACTCATCTGTGTACACCAAGTGCTCCATCAGCACAAACACACACCCATCGTGAATGAACCAATTACACACGAGCTAAACCATATGAGAAACTCACCAGCTGTCCAAACATCTACTGCTGCTACTGATCATGTCAAAGCACAAGATAAAGAAAACATTTGTCACATGTGTAAATAGAGTTTGGTTAAAGAAGTTTAGCTAAAGATTAGCTAAAAAAAAAAAGAACATTTTTATGATGTTTCCATTTCAATTAGTAAGTTTTGAGAGATTTTTTTGTAAGTTTTGTTAAAAACGTTTTCAGGTTTTGCTAAAAAGAACATTTTTAACGCCTTCTTTAATTAGTAAGCTTAGCCAAACTAAAATTATTATTTTTTGTATTGTTTGATGTCTCATGTTTAGAAAGTTTAGCTTAAGCTTAAAAAAAGAGCCAATTAAGAACATTTTGTTAATGCCATTTTTGATGCCTTGTTTAATTAGTAAATTTAGTTAAAAAGATATTTGAAATAAAATGTATTTTTTGATGTCTCATGTTTAGTAAGTTTAGCTAAAAAGCTTAAAATGTTGAGCTAATAAAGAGCATTTTTGATGTCTTATGTTTATTTAGTACGTTTAGCTAAAAACTATTTGGATGCCTTTTTTAATTAGTAACTTTAGTTAAAAAGATAAAATGTCTCATGTTTAATAAGTTAGCTAAAAATGTTAAAAAGTTTAGCTCAAAAGAACATTTTTGATGCCTTCTTTATTAAGTTGTCTAAATAAAATATTTTTGATGTTTCATGGTTAGTAAGTTAGCTAAAAGCTTAAACTGTTGATCTAATAAGAGCATTTTTGATGTCTTATGTTTATTTAGTAAGTTTAGCTAAAAACTATTTGGATGCCTTTTTTAATTAGTAAATTTAGTTAAAAAGATAGAAATTGTAACTGAATTTTTTTGATGTCTCATGTTTAGTAAGTTTAGCTAAAAATGTTAAAAAGTTTACTAAAAGTAGTAAGTTTAGTCCACCTTATATTATATATATATATATATATATATATATATATATATAGATAGATAGATAGATAGATAGATGAGGTCTCATGTTTAGTAAATTTAGCTAAAAAGTTTAAAATGTTGGGCATAAAATGTGCATTTTTTAATGTCTTATGTTTATTCAGTAAGTTTAGCTAAAAACAATTTTAACTTCAATTTTTTTAAGTCTCATGTTTAGTAAGTTTGGCTAAAAATGTTAAAAAGTTTAGCTAAAAAGAACATTTATGATGCCTTCTTTATGTAGTAAGTTCTAATTAAAATATTTATTTTTGATATCTCATGTTCAGTAAAGTGTAGCTAAAAATGTTAAAAAATTGAGCCAAAAAAAAAAAAAGAAACTTTTCGATGGCTGATGTTTAATCTGTAGGTTCAGCTAAAAATCTATATTTTTGAAGTCTTATGTTTAATTAGCAAGTTTGGTTAAAAAGTTTAACTAAAAATATATATATTTTTGATTTCTCTTTTTCCCCTAAAACTTTTTTCAAGTTTCATATTTAATTAGTAAGTTTAGCTAATTTTCTTTTTTAAATGGTAGAAAAAAACATTTTTTTCCAAGAAAAAAAATAATGTTTTTGATGTTAAATTGGCAAGTTCAGCTCCAAAAAGTAAAAAAAAGTAACTTAAATTTTTTTAACATAATTTATTTATCCCCACGTCATTCCAAATCCAATTTCTGTGGAACACAAAAGTAGACGTTTAGTAGAATGTTCATACCACTCTTTCAGTTTTTTACATTTACGTAATTTTACTCATTTGCAGGTTTTAACTCTCTAGTCGGAGCTGTAATGGGATTCTCCATCCTCGTCAGCGCTGAGGTGTTCAAACATGAACCCAAGGTCTGGTACCTGGACGGGACAATCGGCGTTCTGATCGGACTGATCATTCTCGCCTATGGAGTCAAGTAAGAGTCCAAATCCGGGTCAAATCGGAAAACAAAGACACACTAAGTAAACAGAGTGGTTACTTTAACATTTATAAGATAACTAAAACTATATAAACATAAAGAAACTTAAGAAAAACTACATAGACAGTACGAATTAATTACAAAATGACAACAAAAATTACTAAAACTTACCTAAAAGTCAAATGAAAACAAATTATGTCATTCAAAAACTATAATGTACTAAAATAACATTGACTTACTGTAATGATTTTTTTTTTCAGAAAGTATCGTGTTTGTTGAAGGTCTTAGCGTTGCACAAAGTTGTTGAATAAATAATCGTTTAATTTTGTCAAGTGTGACTGTTTGTCTTTGGTGCAACTGTAAATATCCTGGAGGCTCTAGCTAAAGCTTCTGAAAAGGAGGCCAATTATGTAGTGTTTTGTTGGTTAAATAGAACATGACGTTCCATGATATAATTTCAAGCAATTACTATAACATTACTAGCCTAGAGACTGTAATTAGCGTTTGACTCATTGTAATAGACACGGAACATGCACATGCTGTACGTAAACAGTGGGGAACTATATGCAAAGCTCATCGTCATCTGGGAGATTTCCCACTGATAATCAAACGCCGAATGACTTGTTGACAGAACTGAAGCTGAAATTTAAATCTGTAAACTGGAAACGTGCACCGGCTGTGTCTCTTCCCCAAAAGCACACAGTGTTTGCAGTAAACAGAGGTCGTTTAGTTTGAAGTGACAGGTCTCGTCCTTCAGAGGTTAGAAAGTCCAGAGCTGCACATGCTGAGTCCAGCCTTGTCATTGTGCTGTACTTTGCCAAGAAATACAGTGCTCTATTTTTAGTTTTTCTAACTTGTAAACTAAAAAAAAGAAGCCTAAATTTAAGATTGTGTTTGAATATAAAAATGCATATAAAATTACTCAAACAAATTAATAAATAAATAAAGTTGATCAAACGATTAATTGTGATTAATTGCAATTAATTGCATCCAAAAGAAACTTTTTTTGGTTTATATATATATATATGTGTGTGTATATATTTGTACTGTGTATATTTATGTATAGAAAACACATACATACAGTATATATTTGGAAAATATTTACATGTATTTACAAGTATATATTTTAGGGCTGTCAAATGATAAATATAAATATATTGGTGCTGTCAAACGATTAATCACATCCAAAATAAAAGTTTATGTTTACATACGAAATGCGTGTTGTTTACTCTGCATATTGATTATGTACATATAAACACACACACACACGTATATATTTAAAAAAATATATATGTATATATTTACACCTGTATACAATTTAGATGATAAATAAATATAAATATTTTAGATATAAATTAAAAAATCCTTAATATATACATGCATGTGTGTCTATTTATATATACATAATAAATATGCACAGTACACATATAGTATGTAAAAAAAACTTTTATTTTGGATGCAATTAATCGTTTGATAGCACCAATATATTTAATATATAAACACAACATTTTTCTTAAATATATACATGCATGTGTATTTATGTATACATAATAAATACACACAGTACATACACATATATTATGTACACAAAAACTTTACTTTGGATGCGATTAATCACGATTAATCGTTGGCTAGCACTCCTAATAGGCCTAAACTTAATGTAATGCATATTTGTCCATCATACATTTATCAACCACATAAAACACTGTTAAGACTTCTGTAATATTACTAACAAACAATGTATTTTAAATACATAATACTCAGGTTAATCCAATTTGTTTCAACCTCATACATTTTAATGATTGAACATTGCTTTTCATTTTTTAAACATGTTTGAACTGAATACATTTGATTGTTTAAATAAAATCAGAATATATGCAAATAGCTATGCCATGATTTTTATTACTTTATGTTAAACTGTATTTTCCATATGGATGTACGTTTTAGATGCAATTCAAATGCATAAATCTGTAACAGAATTGGAACATTTCAAACCATATTTGAACTTACGTTGTCACATATACACAAGTCGTTTTTAAAATTTCACAATAGAAAAGCCAAACATATAGAAAACAAAGTATAGATCACTCTGATAGGACACAAATTGACGTTATGTCAAAATAATTTTAGTATAATTTTATTTTAGTATCGATCATAGTTGTTTTTTAATACATTTAGTGTGTTAAATTTCTGTATTTACAGTTTAATTTTAGTTTCGTTTTTGTCCTTTTTATTAGTTGCTGTTCTTTAAAAATATGTCTATATAGTTTTTATAATTGTCATATTTCAGCTTTAGTTTTGGTCATTTTTGTACATTAAAATTTTGAAATAAAATATGCTTTTTTTACAGGGTTGTACAGATACTGTAACATGAAAAGTCCTTGAAAGTTCTGGAATTTTAATAACTACTTTTTAGATTTTCAAGTGATTTTCAAATGATTTGCCAAACACGCTTCTAAACTGAATCAAATGATTCGCTAAATCTCGATCTGAATCAAATGATTTGCGATATGCGATTTGAAGTCTCCATCTAAGTGAAATGATTTGCGAACCAGCTTCAAAGTCCCATCCAAATGGAGCGTTTAACATTTTTTTATAATTTTGCACCACATTGGTTTAACTGATTCAGAGTTTCGAAAAGCACTGTCGAAATTTGTGAATTTTAATTTAATCTGGCCTTTGTTAGTGAATCGCTTAAAGGAACACTCCACTTTTTTTGAAATAGGCTCATTTTCCAACTCCCCTAGAGGTAAACAGACGAGTTTTACAGTTTTTGAATCCATTCAGCCGATCTCCGGGTCTGCCGGTAGCACTTTTAGCATAGTTTATAAATCACTGAATCAGATTAGACAATTAGTGTGTGAGTGAGTGTGAGTGAGTGACGTGACGTGTGGCCAAGTATGGTGACCCATACTCGGAATTTGTGCTCTGCATTTAACCCATCCAAGTGCACACACACAGTAGTGAACACACACACACCGTGAACATACACCCGGAGCAGTGGGCAGCCATATTGCTATCGCTGCGGCGCCCGGGGAGCAGTTTGGGGGTTCGGTGCCTTGCTCAAGGGTCTCACCTCAGTCGTGGTATTGAGGGTGGAGAGAGCGCTGATTAATCACTCACCCCACTGACAATCCCTGCCGGACCTGGGACTCGAACCTGCAACCTTTCAGTCACAAGTCCGACTCCCTAACCATTAGGCCACGGCTGCCCCCTAGCATCTCGTTCAAAAATGACCAAAGATTTTCAATATTTTTCCTATTTAAAACTCGACTCTTCTGTAGTTACATCATGTACTAAGACCGACAGAAAATGAAAAGTTGTTATTTTCTAGGCTGATATGGATAGGAACTATACTCTCATTCTTAAATAGGAAAAATATTGAAAATCTTTGGTCATTTTTGAACGAGATGCTAATGGTCTAATCTGATTCAGTGATTTATGCTAAGCTATGCTAAAAGTGCTAACTGCAGATCAGGAGATCGGCTGAATGGATTCAAAACCAGTAAAACTCATGTTTAACTTGGAAAATTAGCATATTTTCAAAAAAAAAAAGGAGTGTTCCTCTAAAACGAATGATGGAAGTCACGAGTTTGAATCAATTGGAGCAGATCCAGCATTTCATCTGTTCCTCTTTTTTCGCACCATCAGACGAATTTTGCAAGATAATTTTTTTTTTCAATAAGATGTGCGCTTATTGAAAATAATTAACATTCATTCCACAAACACACTGTCTTTCAACAATTCAAACACTTTTCTTGTACCCCTTGTAGGAATATTGTTATTTTCAAGGGTCTCAAATTCAAGCACTTCAAGCACCTTGTACGAACCCCATTTTATTATTTTATTTCAGTTAATGTTTATTTTATTTCAAATAGCAAACATGTTTTTAATGGTTTAAGTTCTATTTAAAACTTCATAACCCTGTGAATTGAAAAAGTGTTGAAATTACGTTTTTGTAGACAATGAAACATCTCTCAAGTGTCAAGTGTTTTTTCATGCAATTGACAAACCAACTTCTAAAGACTTCTAAAAACGTCTGACTTCTAAAGTTAGCTAGTTTTAAATGTTTAGTTGACCCAAAAACGAAAAATCTTTCATGAATTACTCACTCTCATGTCGTTCCAAACTCGTAAGACCTTCGTTCATCTTCAGAAAACAAATACATTTTTTATTTAATGAAATCTGAGAGCTGTCTGACCCTCCATAGACTTACAAGATTGGATCGACATTATAAGCCACTTTATTGGCCTTGAACGGTTCAATACACACTTGTATGTGTCTGAATGTCCGCCTTTGCAAATATTCTCGTAAACAGTGATTTAGGTCTTAAGTGAAAGCAAACGGCTGAGAAAGAAAACGTGTATATTGGATCCATATAAGCCGTTTTGTCCTCCAATATATATATATAAAAAGGAGCAGATTTACACTTTCCTTTCTTTCTCCTTCTCCTTCAGGTTGTTAAAGGACATGGTGCCCCGCGTCAGGCAGACGAGACATTACGAACGCTTCGAATAGCGATTCTGATTCTGGACGACTCGACACACACAGAAACCCCTTTGTGTGGAGATTCTCCTGAGAGGAAAACACAACACACACAAAAACACACACTTTACCTGCCTCAGGGCAAACGCAGCCACAAACTCCCTCTGTAAATATGGATCGGAAAGGGAAAACGGAGAATTAAATATATAAAATGTGTATTATTGTATCGTTTGAGCTGGCAGTGAGCTGTAGGGCATAAATAAGACACTTCTCAGAATGTATATCATCTGATTTATAAAACACAGATTCATTGCATTCGATGTGTCTAAAGATTTATGGGTTATCTGTATAATGGGTGAAAGATGTTTTTAAATATGATTTGCGCAGGTTATTACGTTCAGGTTAGGAGGGAAGAGGTTTATCAGGTAAACTCATATTTTTGTCTAGTTTGTTTAAATTAAGTTTTTATTTATTTCGGTAGTTCTTTAGTTTGTCGCATCTGTGAAAACCTGTACAATTTTTGCGTAAACAATGAATAGACTAAAAAGTTGTCTAACAAGTTCTCATTTTTAAAATTTCAAAAAGATTTCACAGTGGAAATGCCAAATTTATGATATACAATCAAGTATGGATATTCTGAAAGTGTACAAATTGGCCTTACGCCAAAATAATTTTGCCTAAATGTTAAATTAATAAACCGAAGAGGTGCTGAAACTTCATTTTCATACATAATACATAATAAAGCGACTCAGCGTTGTTTTCTTCACAGGGAACTTGTTACAAATATATTTTCTTCTTTTTCCCTTGTTAAACGTGCCATCGAATCGTCTACATGAACTTTAAAGTATAATATTATTCAACAAACAGGGCATTTTCATATCTAACGCTATCGTAACATAGCCTACTCAAGACATAAACTTTCAGTACTTAACGAGCACTAGTTTAAAGTCTACAAACCTTCAAGCTTCATTTGCTAAACCTAAATAATGTAATTATGTAATTTCATCTCTCGATTCACTCCACTGAATCAGTAAAGCTCTGTGAAGTTTATTTGTTTATAGCTTGTTTATGATCCAGCCTTGCGTAGAGCTTTTGGTGAACTTGTATAGCTACTTAGTAAACGGCACACGAAGGTTACTCGCACAGTAACAAAGCCTTAAAACTTGACCCTTCATGATGTGAAGTTATGTTCTGAAGTATTAGACTGTTGTAATATTTGCCACGAAATCTGGCTGTTTAAACACGTATTTGAGAAAAAGCCGAGTTTCCGAGCATTTTATGTAGCAAATATATCGTAGCTCCGTGGAGCAGATGGAAGTAACGGTTACGTTACAACCAGTCCGATCACGTATGTGCTATTCAGTGGCAGTTCGTAGTTTGATTGTCGGTGGAAGGCAACGTTTGTGCTTTTTGAGAAGTGTATGACTTAAGCGGTTTCTTTTTCAGGTGTGTGAGCGAATTCACCGCTCTGTTCTTTATTGACATGTTAAATGCCCTTGTCAGAGAGGGACTAGACACAAGCACACGCCCCTGCAAATGGGACCTTCGTTTGCACAGTTTCTAAAACCACATGTAGACGTGTGCTAAGGACTTAAAAGGATATGTTTGGCCAAAAATGTCAATTTGCTGAACATGTACTCACCCTCACGCCATCCAAGATGTAGTTTGCTTCTTCGTCAGAACAGTCCAAGTCCAAACAGCTGATACAAACATCACAATCACAGCTCATGTGACGTCGCTGTGATTCGTGGTCACGAAAACGTATCGTTTGGATGCGTTTTAAGCATTGCCGTTTAAAAACAAAAGTGATTTGAAATCACTGAAACGCAATCAGCAGCGAAAAATAACTTATTTTGCGATATGTGCGCACTGAGAGACTGTTTCTGAGTGCTGCTGTCAGAGAGGCGCGCACACGTGAAGACGGCGGGAGCGCGGGAGTATTGAACCGAGTTATTTGTGCCACTTTATTGGCCTTGAACGGTTCAATACACACTTGTATGTGTCTGAATGTCCGCCTTTGCAAATATTCTCGTAAACAGTGATTTAGGTCTTAAGTGAAAGCAAACGGCTGAGAAAGAAAACGTGTATATTGGATCCGGGCGGCTCTTAAAGGTACAGCGGTCTAATATTAATTTAGTCATTCATGTTAATCACAAACAACAAAAGAGAAAACTATTAGACTACTCCTTGCACTATTTCCAAGCCTACTATTTAGTACTATCTAGCTGGTTGGCTGCCTTGGCTTCCATCAAATTGGCTAGTCAGGTTGGTCTTAGCTGGTCAAGCTTAAACCAGTTTTAACCAGATTCTTTTAGCTGAAACCAGCTAAGGCTAGACAACTAGCCTAGCCTTTTTATTTATTTATTTTTATTTTTTTTAATGAATTAACTGATTTTAGCCTTTTTTTTTTTATCTGGCTTTTTGTTAAATCAGCCATTTCTAGCTGTTTTGTACTGAATCAGCTAGTTTTAACAGGTGTTTATCTGAATGTTTTTTTTTTTTTGCTAATCAAGCTAGCACCATCTAGTAACATGCTAGTAACATGCTTAGAACTGCTTTTAGCCGTTTTGTAATGAATCAACTAGTTTTAGCAGTTGTAGCTGCTTTGTAGCTGTCTTTTTGTTAAATTAGTTGTTTCTTGCTGTTTTTACCTAATTTTTAGCTGTTTTTTGGTTAATCATGCTAGCCGTTTTTACTGAATCAGCTGGTTTTAAGCTGGATGTTTTTTGGCTAATCGTGCTAGCACAATATAGTAACATGCTATTCATGCTAGAAACATACTAGTAACTTGCTAATTATGCTAGCAACATGTTAATAACATGCTAATCACGCTAACATTATGCTTATAGTTTTTTTTTTAATGAATCAACTGGTTTTAACTGTTTTTAGCTGAATTTTTGTTAAATCAGCTGATTTTATCTGTTTTTTTAGCTGGATTTTCTGGCTAATTATGCTAGTCCTGTTTTTTAGCTGGCTTTTTGTTATATCAACTGGTTTTAGCCGTTTTTATCTGGTTTCCAGCAGTTTTCTATTGAATCAGCTGGTTTTACCTGTTTTTTAGCTGATTTTTTGGGGGGCTAATAATGCTAGCACCATCTAATAATAGCTAATCATGCTAGTAACTTGCTATTCATGCTTATAGCTGTTTTTCAAGTTTTTTTATGATTCAAATAGTTTTAGCCATTATTAGTTAAATTTAACAGTTTTTAGCTGGATTTTTTGGCTAATCATGCTAGCAACATGCTTACATCTGGTTTGCAGCTGTTTTTTTTTTTTTTTAAATGAATCAACTGGTTTTAAGCTGGATGTTTTTTGGCTAATCGTTCTAGCACAATCTGGTAACATGCTAATCATGCTCGTAACTTGCTAATTATGTTAGCAACATGCTAATCATGCTAGCAATATGCTTATAGTTTTTTTTTTATTAATCAACTGTTTTTAGTCGTTTTTAGCTGGTTTTAACTGTTTTTAGCTGGCTTTTTGTTAAATCGGCTGGTTTTATGTTTTTTAGCTGGATTTTTTTGGCCAATTATGCTACCACTGTTCTTTAGCTGGCTTTTTGTTTTATCAACTGGTTTTAGCTGTTTTTACCTGGTTTCCAGATGTTTTGAAGAATATGCAGCGTTTTTCTTTTTTACATTTGATAGCTTCATAAAATGTACGCAGAATTTTTTATTAATTTGTTCTACTGTAATTTTTTGGTCCTATTGCTTGTAACTAGTTTCTTATTTAATCGCTGACTGTTTACTCGTCTTCAGTGATCTTGAGTTTCAGTCAGAAGCAACAGTTTGGAGTTTCAAAAACGATAGATTTGTTTCTTACGAACATGCAGCTTTTCACTTCAGAAGATTTTAATTGATGGACTAAGAGTTGTGTAAGTAATTCTGACGGCACCCATTCACTGCAGTGAGCAAGTGATGTAATGCTAAATTTCTCCAAATCTCTTCTGATGAAGAAACAAACTTATCTACATCTTGGACGACCTGAGGGAGAGTAAAGTCCCAGCAAACTGTCATTTTTGAGTAAACTATTCCATTAAAACAGGCTCATAAAGGGCCATTATTTGGTTAAAAACTGAATTTGCACCGTTGCTGGAAGAACAAATGCTGACAAAAGCCGACGTCAATCCACGTCGGGCTGAATGTCATGTGATACATGAATGTATATACAACTATGTTGCTGTGGAGTACACATGTATATTTACACAGAAATGTCTGTTGTCACAGAAAAAGTTTATTTGAAAAATAAAGATATATCCTACTGATTCCTCAAAATTAATGAAAAACAAACGGTGTCCATTTCTTTTTTCTTCCATGAATGTCTTAATATCCATCATAATGAATGTATATCACCCCCAAACACAAGTACAACTTAAAAACAAACCCATCGGGTTGATCAGTTTTACAAATGATGTGTGAAAGCATTTCAGTTTCAAACAAAACAAAAGCAATTATTATTATCAACAGCAACGTAAACCAGAACAATCATGAAAATATTGGTTCCATTCATAATTTGGGCTTCGTTCCAATTTTCGTTTCCAAAGTAAGAGCAGTAGTTACTAGATAAGAATTACTGGCCATGATTTTTCAACAGGCTAATCTAATATTTTTAATAAAACGTTTGACAGTCATTAATATGAACAGCTACAGCTAAGCCGTACGAATACAAACACTTTCGAAACGGTGGCATCCTTCATACTGTAAACCAAAAGTAACGACTTTAGTCATCTAGACATATTAGTTTGATTGTGTGATTTTGCGTGCCGACAACCACCAAACGTTTGGCAAGACTATTTCAGCGATTGAACTACTATTTCGGCTTTTAGCTAACTAGCATTTCACCTCCAGCACTAAAGGAAAACAAACCAGACAGTTCTAGTAACCATCGGAAGGCACATCATGAAAACAAGATGAAACAATAACTTGGCTGAAGACCTTCGTTTTTACGAACAAACGAACAGATCTCGACAACGAGCGGAAACGCCAAACGTAAAACTATCGTATAAGTTAGAGTGGAAAACTAGAAGAGACCCATCTATATTTACAAATGTGCAAATGTGTACAGAAATCATACACTGGATAAAAACATCAAATGAGGTTTTTGCTGGCTTTCGAAATTAAACTGCGCGCGGCGCTTGTCCAGAGTATTGATGATAATTGATATGTTACGTTGTACTATTTTTAGTATAACATTCAGTACGTTTTTACAGCTAAAACTTAACGTTTGACATTTTTTACAATTATTTTTTAACTTTACGCTTTGTAGTTTTTTGTAGAATTAAGTGCTGTCAAATGATTAATCGCAATTAATTGCATCCAAAATAAGTTTTTTTTTACATAAAATATTGTACTATGTATATTTATTATGTATATATATACATAAATACACACACATGCATGTATATTTTTAAGACAAAAATGTTTTCTATTCAAAGTATTTATACATAATGATTAATCGCAATTAATCGCATCCGAAATAAGTATTTTTTACGTAAAATGTGTACTATGTATATTTATTATGTATATATACATAAATACACACACATGCATGTATATATTTAAGACAAATATGTTATGTTTCTATTAAAAATATGTATACATAATGATTAATTGCAATTAATTGCATTAAAAAATGTTTACATAAAATTATTAAATATAGCGATTAATTGCAATTAATTGCATTCAAAAAAAAAAATTTTAGACTAAATGTGTGTACTGTGTATATTTTTTATGTATATTTAAATACATACACATGCATGTATATATTTAAGAAACATATGTTACTTATATATAAAAAATATTTATATATAATGTAAATTATATAAATATACACAAATATTTTTAAAATGTGCATTTATATATACATAATAAATCTACACAGTATACACACATATATTATCTAAACAAAAACTTTTATTTTGGAAGTGATTAATCGCGATTATTCGTTTGACAGCACTAGAATATAAATATATACATGTAAATATTTTTCGAATATAAACTGTATGTGTGTGTATTTATATATGCATAATAAAAATACACCGTATACACATATGTAAACAAAAGCTTTTAGTTTGTATGCGATTACTCACAATTAATCACGATTAATCGTTTGACAGCCCTACGAACAAAAAAGCTGTCCCAATCCTCTGAGTTTCTTTCTTTTGTTGAACACAAAATAAGATAATATAAAGAATGCTGCTGACTAAATTGTTGACGGCATCCATTGTTTTCCATAGTATAGAAAGTCAATGGGTACCGTCAACCGTTTGTTTACCTATTCTTCAACGTTTTGTCAGAACCACATCCCGTTAAGTATTAAATATCAAAACTAAATTTAGTTGCCGCCAGTAATTTTTTCGTACAGTACTCCGGACAAGCATATGCGCTTATACTTAAATTAGTCTGATAAATAATATTTCCCTCTATAAAGAATTTTCTCTTCTATAAATAGTCACATAAAAATCAACAGTCAGAGATAAAGATCTGTATACAAAATAAATAAAAAAAACGAACTTTAAAACAATTGTACAGTGTCGTAATATCTGGTGTCAGATCTTCGCTATAGTGCAGTTTCATTCCAAAACACATAATTTTGACGTTTTCTTCGATAATAAGCAAGCAAAATCGCGCAAAAAATAAAAACGCAACAAAAACCAAGGCCAATTTGTGTTTTTAACACAAAATTTAAAAAAAAAGAAAAAAGTATTTTATCCTAGCAATGTACACTTTGTTTTTATACAGATATATCTTTCATTTTTTTTATACAAATAAAGATAAAATCGTATTGGTATTTACCTTATCCACATATAGAGCATATGAAACCCGTGATATAGTGTTAATTCAGCAAACCGGGCCACTTTTTGCTAAATTAGTACTTAGCAAAACGCGTAGCAGTTAACTAAATTCAGTCTACTTGTTTAACAGTTAGTTTGGTCAGTTGGTTTGCGTTCTACTTCATACTGGCTGGTTTGCGGCATGTGTATTTCACGAAAAAACATCACACTTGGCAGTTGACTGGTGCAGTTCTGCGATATTTAACTGGAAATTCGCAGTGTGAGCATGTGCTGTTGTTAAATTCTCTGAAATAAACTACCATGCAGAATAAAGCGAACCGTGTGTACGCTTCAACGTCTGTTATTTACATGTGAATGTGTCACGGGGCCTGTAAAGTCCAGTTACAGTGTAAAACCAGGGAAATTTCTTCGCAAAGTCCGCTTTGCACACGCAAACAAACACGCACTCGGTAAGTCAGAGTCTTCAAAGATGCTTTTCAGAATCTTGGTCCAATGATAAAAGTCATCTTCGAGAAAATTGAACAGAACAAAAAAAAAACAGTAGAATGAAGAACCGGGGAAATAAATGTCACTACAGTGTTTCCTCCACACCAGCAGGGGGCAGTGTACAGTTCTGATTCCCTGCGATCCGCTTCAAGTATGTCAGACTGAAACTAGTTCAAGTTCACGCGAAAACACAAAAACTCCAGCAAAACTAATCGCTTTCTTCTCTTTCCATCCTTTGTATTTTTTTTTCAGCCAAAGGCTGACAGCTGCCGCACTTCAGCTTTTATGGGAATAAAACGAGAGTTGAATTACTCTGATTTCTTTAATCGCATCACCGCACATTACAACACCGGCACTGTCCGCATTGCGCTACGTAACAGTCCCGGACCGCCAGGTTGGTCGTGTGGGGTTGCCGAAGTGTGCGTGTTATAAGCAGTCCTTGCACAGCGCCACCTGTCCTTTCATGTAGTCTCTGCAGGGACAGATGCGCGTGAGGGACTGATGGGCCCCGGCGCAGCTGAACAGCAGCAGGTCCGACTGGAACACGCAATGCCGCGACGATTCGCTGAAGGCGGGGACGACGTTATCGCTGGCGGACTCCACTGTCTTACACTCCACACCATACCTGCGGGGAAGAAACCAAAGAGAGAACGCTTGAGGATATGATTACATGATGAGTTTTTAGGCAGGTATTCTTGGTAATATTATGATGTTTCAGACATGTAACAATGCCATGGATTAATTTATGGAAAATAACTTCTAATAAGTATGTACTAATATATATATATATATATATATATATATATATATATAATGATCAAATATACATTAATATAGTAAACAATCAAATTCATTCATATATACATTATATATTTATAATTAAATGTTGAAATATTTTAATTTATGGAAAATAAAAAATTAACTATCATTAGTAATATATATATTAGGGCTGTCAACCGATTAATCGTGATTAATCGCATCCAAAATAAAAGTTTATGTTTACATATTATATATTTGTGTACTGTGTATATTTATTATGTATATATAAATACAAACACATGCATGTATATATTAAGGAAAAAAAAAAAAAAAAAAAAAAAAATATATATATATATATATATATATATATATATATATATATATATACATATATATATATATATATATATATATATATACACATATACACACACACACACACACACACACATATACACACATACATTTTTAATGTATAGAAAATAAAGGAATAAAGGAAATTACATAAATCTTGCACCTAAAGAGTAATATTTATAATGAAATGATAATGATGACAAATATGTATAATGATAAAATATATATTAATATATAAAAAAATAAAACATGTAAAATTATAATTAGTAATATTTATAATGAAATTAAAATGAAAAAAAAAAAAAAAATAAAAAAAAAAAATAATAATAATAATAATAATATATATATATAAACATAATTATAATTATATATAATATCATTATAAAATATTTATGTAGGGGGAAAAAAAAATGAAATATCAAAAATAATATTTCTAATTAAATATTTCAATGTTTTTAATTTATAGAAAGTAAAGAAAATTACATAAACTTTGCACCTAAAAAGTAATATTTATAATGAAATAATACAAATATGTATAAAGATAAAATTTATATTAATATATAAAAATAAATTTATGTAAAATACAAAATTTGGAGTTACTGAAAATTAAGTAATAATATATTTTTTCCTTAAAAAAAAAAAACTGAAAAAAAAAAAAAATAATAATAATCAAAAATAATATTTTCTAATTAAATATTTCAATATGTAGGTAATTTCTTGTTTTTAATTCATAGAAAATGAAGAAAATTACATAAATGTTGCACCTAAAAAGTAACATTTATAATGAAATAATACAAATGTGTATAATAACAAATATTAATATATTAAGGACTAAAAAAAGAACGTATATCTAAATAACATTTATAATGAAATATTAAAATATTTACTTATTTTAATTTATGGAAAATAATAGAAAATGTCAAACTACGCATCAAATTAGTAACATTTATAATTAAATATTACAGTTAGCATATATATATATATATATATATATATATATATACACACTACACACACACACACACACACACACACACACACACACATATATATATATATATATATATATAAATGAAATAATATATTAATTTATGTAAGGAAAAACAGAAAATATATATAAAAAATTCTAATTAAAATTTAACATATTTATATTTTCTTGTTTTTAATTAATAGAAAATAAAGAAAATTACATAAACTATATACCTAAAAAGTAAGATTTAAAATGAAATAATACAAATATGTATAATGATAAAATATAAATTAATATATACATAAAAAATAAAACGTATGCAAAATACAAAAATTTAAGTCAAACAATATTAATTAAATATTAAAGTATTTTTATATTTTTCTGTTTTTAATTTAAGGAAAATAAAGAAGAATAACACCAAATCATAACATAACACCTAATAAGTAATATTTATAATGAAATAATACAAATATGTATAAAAGATTAAATATATAATAACATTAAAACATACTAATTGAAGTTATGGAAATGAAAGGAAAACAATATTAACTGTACATATTTTTCAATAATGGAAAATAATGAAACATAACATGAAATTATGCATCAAATAAGTCATATTTAAAACGAAAAAAATTAAATGTGTATAAAAATAAAATAGTAAAACTATTCAAATGTATGGAAAATAAAATCAAAATATGCATCTATATATTTTAAGTAAAAAAAGAGTGAAATTAATGAAAAATGACAAAATTTTGCATCAAATAAAATGCAACATAAAATACATATTAAAAATATTAAAATATATATTTAAAATCTAAAGAATGTAAGAAAAACAAAATGAATATGCAGCTATAAATATGCATTTGTATAGATTAAAATATGTATGCTTTTAATGTATTACGAAGATATATTAAAATAGTAAAACTATTGAAATGAATGGAACAAAATCTAAATATGCATCTAATAAATAGCATTTATTATTAAATATTAAACCGTTTATAATCGTAACATTTACAAAAAAACTATATTAACATTTAAAATGTAAAAAATATGCATCTAAGAAATAATTTGCATAATATAATATACTATAATATTAGCGTATGCATTATACATAATACAGTACAAAATATATATTAACAGTGCATCAATAACAAAAATAATCAGCAGGTAAGCTCAGTTCAGTGAGAAAATGAATGAGGTTTTTAAAATGAGAACCATGGTCAGCTTGTTTACAAAAACAGTCAAAATCTGATGCAAATTTTGGGCAACTAAGTCAAATCCCACCACACCTCAGCAGATGCAAATAAACATTTATTATACATAAAGAAAGCGGCTGTGAAATGCAGCAGTGCCCTCTGCCGTCTGGACGGAGAAGTGCAGCGTCTGTACCTGAACAGATCCTTGTCTTTATTGAGATGCTGGAAGAATGAGGGTTCACAGATCAGCTGCTCCTCCTGACACACCTGCTTGCAGGATTTACCGGCCGGGGCGAATTTGACCTGCATGGCGCTGAGAGGAGGCCACATCACCTGACCGTGACAGAAATCCTGCACACAAACAGGTTCAACAAAGGTGTTTACAGATGAAGCGTGTGTTTTTTGCATGACAGGTGCTCTGAGTATCTTCTGAATATCTAGTGGAGCGAAGCACACACACCTTAAATGTCTACTAACACAGAGTCAAAGATACCTGGTTCTCGATAAAAGCGTTGACGCGCTGTAACATCCCCTCACAGGTGAACTCGTACGGCAGATACGGCTCGATCTGAAACAAAAAAACGTCAGATATTACTCTGCTTTTAAAGGGTTACTCCACCCCAAAATTAACATTATATGTTTAATCACTTAGCCCCTAAACCTGTAAAAGCTGTGTTCATCTTCAGAACACAATTTAAGATATTTTGGATGAAAACCGGGAGCTTTGTGGCAAGTAAATAACATTGTGAAGGCCCAGAAAAATATGAAAGACGTCGTCAAAATAGTCTATCTGCCATCAGTGGCTCAATCATACTTTTACGAAGCTACGAGAAGACTTTTGTACACAAAAGAAAACAAAAATATTCAAGGGATGGGCGATATATCAGTTGGTTATTATATTTATAGATTATTAACATTTCTTATGTTTCTAAAAAACATTATTATTTCTATATTATATATGAAATATGAAAAAGTGACGAATTTACTCACTTATGAGGAATTAAACAAAATAATACTAATAACAATAAAAAACTAAACGTTAATGTTTTGTATATCTATATATTATAAACATTCCTTATATTTCTAGTAAAAAATATTATTTCTATACTATAGAAATGTAATATAATATAATATATAATGAAACATAATAAAAATAACAATGAATTTACTTAACTTCAAATAATAATAAACAATGTTAATATATTGTTATTATATTTATATATTGCAAATTTCTCTTATATTTGTAATAAACATCTCTATACTATAGAAGTATAATATAATATAATAAAATATTATAATAAAAGTAACAATGAATTCGCTTTTGAGTAATTACATAAAATAGTATTAGTAGTAATAATAATAATAATAATAATAATAATAATAATTTTTTACCCATAATATAAAACAAAATTGGAATATATTCCTATATCCTTATAAATCTAGTAAACATTATTATTTCTATACTACAGAAATATAATATTATAATATAACGAAATATTATAATAAAAATAACAGTGAATTCACTTCACTTCTAATAATAAAAAATGTTAATATATTATTATTATATTTATATCTTGCAAATATTTCTTATATTTGTAATAAACATTATTTCTATACTATAGAAATATATAATATAATATAGCGAAATATTATAATAAAAATAACAGTGAATTCACTTTACTTCTAATAATAATAATAATAAAAAACAATGTTAATATATTGTTATTATATTTATATATTGCAAATATTTCTTATATTTGTAATAAACATTATCACTATACTATAGAAGTATAATATAATATATTAAAATATTATAATAAAAGTAACAAAGAATTTGCTTCTGAGTAATTACATAAAATAGTATTAATAATAATAATAATAATAATAATAATTTTGACCCATGATATAAAACAAAATTGTAATATATTATTATATTTATATAACATAAATATTCCTTATATTAATAATAAACATTATTATTTCTATATTATACAGTGTTATTATTATTATCATCTGTAATGTAAAACAATATTTATATATTGACATTGCATTTATATTCCTTATTATATTATACGATTACATACATTGAAAAGTGACAAAGAATTGGAATTTTGTATTTCGTTATACTAATATCTAAATGGGTGCAATGACAATAAACTTCAACAACAACGACAAAGAATTTACTTCTGAGGCCTGAAACTTGAAATTTATGTGAGGTTTAATATTTAAATGTTGCCCAAACCTATATGTTTTTCTGTGAGATGATTTTGTGCTGAATGCTGGAATTTGTTAAGAATTATGTGCGACACTGAATTTATTTTAGTGTTCAGAAACGATCAGGAAGTGCGTGTGATTGTGAAAAGATGTATTTGTGTGTCTGTACCTTCTGACTGAGGATGGCTTTAATGGCGTTCTCCACCTCTGCTGGATCATCTATGTTGACGGTCCAGACATGTGGCCGTCCGATGTAAACCTCAGCATAAGGGTGCTGGGAAGTCAGCTGGGGTCAAAGGTCAAACACACATCAGCTACAACCGATTCTGCACGCAAGAAACTAAGTAAAATAATATTAGACAAACATAAATGATGTACCTCTCTGAGTGTGGGTTTGCCTTTGAAGAAATCTGTGTTTTTGCTGCTTTTCGACGGGTCGAACCTCGGGTTGAGGAAAGCGCAGCCATTGGCTATGGCCTCCAGAGGGGCGGGACCTTCGTACGGGAAGGACAGTCCCACAAACAGCTGGAGAACAAACAGACATTGATATCATTAAGCATGATCATATTAGATCAAATATTAAGCAAATTAAAACAACACAGAACTCACTTATTTTAATATACAATTTATTTTTCATAATATAACTAAATAATATATTTTTATTCTGTAACAGAATTCACTTTCACTTCTGAGGACTAAAACATGTCATTTATGATATTTCATATGTAAATTTACCCCAAGTGTATTTTAAGTTATGATATTAATATACAATTTATTATTATTAATGTACCAAAATAATATATTGATATTGTGTTTATATTTTTACTTATAACAAAGAATTTGTTTTCACTTCTGAGGACAAAACCATGTAATAATAATAATAATAATAATAATAATAATAATAATAATAATAATAATAATTATTATTATTATTATTATTATTATTATTATTATTATTATATTAATATACAATTTGTTGTCAATAATAAGAAAATAATATACTGATATTTTACTTTCACTTCTGAGGACTAAAATATGTAATTTATGTGATGTTTAATGTGTTATTATCATTATTATTATTATAGAATGAAAATGTTTTAATAGACGGAAAGTATAATGTTTTAATTATTTATTGGAATAAAATAAAGCATAATAATGTATAATGTTACTATTAAAAAAACGTGATTATAACAAATATAATTTCAATGATGCATTATTATTTATTAGTATTGAAAGATTACAAGTTATTTTTTATAAAAGCAAATAATAATAAATATTAATAATAATAATAATAATAATAATAATAGTAATAGTAATAATAATAATATTATATATATATATATATATATATATATATATATAATATATTATAATATTTATAGTTAACTATAAATGGTCAGAATTATAAAATATATTAATATACCAGATTTAGTAAGGAGAAAGGAAGAAATATATAATATAATAAACACAATAATACTTACAATTAAATATAAAAATATTTATTTATTTTAATTTATGGAAAATATAGAAAATAACTATGCATTAAAATAGTCATTTTTATAATTTATTTATTTTTTATAATATAAAATATATAAAATATTAAATATGTATAATTATAAAACATATTTTAAAACATTATAATGAAAATGTTAAATAACATTTAAAATGAAAAAAATATATATATTTATAAATTATTTTATGTTAGTAAAACAGAAAATACATCTAAAATAATACTGATAATTAAATATGAAATATTTGTATATTTCTTGCTGTTAATTAAAAAGAAATAACATCAGACTATGCAGAAGTATTATTTATAATGAAATATACATTCAAAATTATATATATTTTTAAATTAATATCTTTATATATACACACACATATATATATATATATATATATATATATATATATATATATATTTACACACACACACACACACACACACACACACACACATACATATATATATATATATATATATATATATATATATATATATATATATAACAACGTTTTTAAACAACGTATTAAAATATTGATATTGTATTTAAATTGTGTAACAAAGATTTATACTTTGCAGGAATTAAAACATGTAAAATAAGCCCAAGCATGTATTAAACAGATATTTTATTTTAAATTATTATTATTTATTATAAATATATTATTATTATTATTATTATTATTATTATTATTCATAGTGCAACACAAAATATGAAAGTATTTTGATATTGTATTTATGTTCTGTGTTAAATAAAACAAACAATAAAACAACATTGCCATGATCTTACAAGTAATACTTAGGCTAAGAAGTTCATATATATACTGCATATAATGAGTTATAATAACAATGATGCTAATTTCAGCAAACACAACTAGCAAACGCTTACACTGAGGATTGAAACACGATTATACAGTATTTACACGACATCTAGATCCAAACAAACAACAGTTCCTTGAATACTCTCACAAACCAGGCCTGATTTCCATGTCTAACATCACATCTCATTGTGTTTTTAGACAGATGGATGTATTTGGTTGATTCCAGAGAGGCAAATCAGGTATTTCTGGGATGCTTTCAACAAGCTCGCAGTGAGAAACATCAAACAAACGATCCATTGATGGAAACCTGACAGCTGATTCCCAGAGCCAGAGCGAATTTACCTGCAATAACCTCACATTCACACATCTGCACTGCAGCAATCTCTATGAGGCCCATCACAACCTCGGCTCAGATAACAATTAACAGTAAGAACGAGTGTAAAAATCACTGACACACAGTCCCTGTGTCTCAAGCCGCTGTATGATGGTGCTGTATTGAGCTAGATGACTTAAGCAAATGTTTCCATGTGGCTAGCAGAGGCGGCGCGGCCCACAATAAAGTGTTTGTGAAGTGTGCCGCTCGGGACGTCAGCTTCAGCGGGCGCACAATGAGACGTCTGTCACACACCGGACAGATGACCACACGCTTGCAACACACACACACACACACACACACACACACACACACACACACACTTCACACCAATCTGACCCACAGTGTGACGGAGCATATTGACATTTATTGATGAATAACGTTAGTTTATCTTTATTTACTTCACAAGAGTTTAATAACATTGCAAGTATGTTATTTTTAATTCTAATATATTTTTCTAATACATTTTTAATAAAATCCAAACTTTATTTTTTTTATATATATATAATTTGCTCTATTTAAAAAACAATAACATTAAATATATAAAATAGATATTTTAGTTAAGTTTAATAAGATTGCAAGTATGTTATTTAAATTCTAAAAATGCAAAAAAAAATAATAATAATAAAAAAAAATAATAATATTATTTATATATATATATATATATATATATATAAACCTATAAGAATATAGTTAATATGAATAATTATTAGACTTCTACATTATTAGAATTATTATAAATACTAAAAATATTAAATAATTATAAATATTTAAAACACTTGTTTGATCATTTGTATTATTATAGCTGTTAATACAAAATCATTAGATTTCTAAATTATCAGAATTATTATAAATACTAAAAATATGAACAAATATTAGTTTATTTATAGCACTTTAATTATTTTTATATTATTATTAGATTCCTAAATAATTAAAATTATTATAAAACACTTGTTTATTTTTAATATTATTATTACTACTACTACTACTACTACTACTACCACTATTATAGCTATTAATATAAAATTATTAGATTTCTAAATTATGAGAATTATTGTAAATATAAAAAATATTAACAAATATTATTAATTATTTAAGACACGTGTTTAATTATTTTTGTATATTATTATTATTATTAGTAGTAATAGTAGTATCATTATTACCAAATAATTTTAAAAGTTTAAATGGACTGTAAATATAATTTCTAAATTAAGAGAATGCTTATAAATATGAATATATTAATTAATTGTTTAAAATACATTGCTTAATTATTTAGTATATTATTATTATTATTATATTATTATTACTATGATTATTATTATCACCAAATCATTTTAAAAGTTAAAACACTTGTTTAATTATCTTTATCTTTATTATTATTATTATTATTATTATTGCTATTCATATAATATTATTAGATTTATGAACAATTATACAACTATGAGAATTGTTGCAATAACTAAAAATATTATTTTCATCACCAAATAATTGTTAAAGTTTAAATGGAGTGTAAATATGCTTTAATAATGTATTTAATAATTTAGTATTTTAATTTAATAGTATTGTTTTAATGATTAGAATTAATAATAAATAAAAATAAAATAAAATATTAATAAATATTATCTTAGTTATTGAAAACACTTGTTTAATTATCTTTATATTTTTATTATTAGTGTTGTTATTATTATAGCTATTCATGTAAAATTATTAGATTTCTAAATTATGAGAATTATTAGAAATATTAGAAATATTAACAAATATTATTTTTTTTAAAACACTTGTTTAATTATATTATTATTATTATTATTATTATTATTATTATGACTATTCATATAAAATTATTAGATTTCTAAATTCTGAGAATTATTGTAAATTTTAAAAATATTATGAATTATTTAAAACACTTGTTTAATTGTTTTGAATGTTTTATTACTGTTGTTATTATTATGGCTATTTATAAAAAAATATTAGATTTCTAAATTCTGAGAATTATTATAAATATTAACAAATATGATTAATTATTTAAAACCCTTGTTTAATTGTATTATTATTATTATTATTATTATTATTACCATAATTATCATCACCAAATTATTTTCAAATTAAATCATTTGTTTATGTGTATTCTAAAATACTAGTTATATATTATTTTTCATTAAAGTGCAACAGTAAATACATAAAATATGATGCATAAACATTAAAATATAATATTAAATAGAATAATTTTTATTTTTATGTATTATTAAAACATACAAATTATATATTTCACTGTTACACATGCAAGATGCATAAAAAGTCCAAAAACGTTCAGTTGTTAAACTTCTATAGTTGACCATCAGGGGGCAGCAGAGAGGTACAGGAAAAAAAAACAGCCTTGTAAACAGAAAGACTAAGACATCTTCAGGATGTGAGGCAGAAGCACCATCAGGTGAGATTAGCGAACATTCGCATGTGCGATAGGCTCCCAAGTGAATTTGTTTATTTGTAAATTAGCCGCAATGCTGCCGAGCGAGTCTACACTCTCCACATACGTAAACGAAGTGTCCTCGCTCTCTGGACTTTGCATGAAGTTGAAACAACAGGGAAGTTAAACGTCAAACTCAGAGCGAGAAAAAAAAAAAAGGCTGAGGCGGGAGAGGAAATAAAAGCTGCGAAAGTTCAGAGAAACAGCAGGACGTCTTCTCTCGCGGTTGAGTTTCATGTCGGCCACAAGCCACAAGTCATGAACGTCACCATGCAAATGCAGTAAAGCTTACAGCCTGGCTCAGACTACACTATTTTTATTTATTTTTTTAATCCTAACTGATTGTGAAATCTGGTTGCACACACATAAGAAGAATCTTTGCAGATTATCAGAGTAGCATTCGTTATAAGCAACATATATAAGTTTAACCAAAACGAATTTAAGAAACAGACAAATTATAAAATAAAACACAAATGATAATAATAAAGAAACAGTAATAAATGATTCTAGAGGCCATATTGTAGTCTACTAGAAATGCTTAGCAAAAACAAAAGGATGTTTGTTGATACAGACCTTGGTTTCGCGCAGGAGGAACTGGAGGTCGCGTCCGCTGAGGATGCCGTGGTTCTTCACGTAAGACGGCAGGTGGACCGTGCTTGTGCCGTGGACCGTGCCGTGAACTTCCATGTACGAGTGAATCACGTCCAGGTATTTCTTTTTATCCTGAAACACGAATAAAGACACGCACATGTGAGAAACGAGTGACGCTTGTTGATGAAATTGTCTTATTGTAGCACTCGGAAAGTATTTTTCACTTCTGCTGATGTAAGCAAGATCATGTGGGCGGGGCTAAATGTTTTTGAACTTAAAATGTAATCATTTTACAATATTCATTAAAATAATAATGTAATATTATTATAAATAAAACTAATTTTAAAATTATTTTTTATTAAACAGTTATTAATATACAATTTAATACATTTTTATACAATCAAAATGCTGTTTTTGATTATATTA
>CM065121.1:15625128-15635128 GCA_033026305.1 Cirrhinus molitorella | reverse complement strand
ACATATTTTAATAATTGATACACACACACACACACACACTAAAATCAATGAAAATAAAACTGACAAAAATATTCACAGTCTTAAGCAAAAATCTCTATTTTTAATCCCTTTTTTATTCTACTATTTAGTCTGGATTCACAAAAATTAAAATTAAAATGGCTTGTTTTGTTACTGTACCTTTAAGATATGTAAATATCAAACAAACATCACGAAAGAGAACAGTAAAATTTTGTCCAAATATTTAAATCTCAGATAGACCAAGAATGCACACACACTATCAAACAGAATATCAATGATCTCCTTGTTTAATCATCAATTAGTTCCTTGTTTTATCGACTAACACACACATTGATAAGATTGTGGGAGATATGAGCTGGAAATGCCAACACAGCATGCAAACACTGAGTTTGTGTGAGATACTGACCACAGCTACGAAGCAGAAAAACATGCAATGTTTGGGTGTTTAATTCATGTAAAGCATTATGTCTCAGTATGTTTTAGGCCTTAATATAAGTGTGTGTGTGTGTGTGTGTGTGTGTGAGAAAGAGAGATAGAGAGTAAATCCAACCACAGAAAAGCATCTCTGTTCAAGACAGAAAATAAACACACGGAGATGCATTACATGTGAACTTGTAGCACTAGTAATGCAATGAATGTATTTGTGTGTGTGTAAAGAAACAGCCAAGACTTTATTTGCATTTCAAAAGCCTATACACATATCCTCTGATCTCTAGACGACACACACACACACACACACACACACACACACACACACACACACACACACACACACTCTCTGATTCAGGGTCTATGCTCAAGTTTGTTTCCATGGAAACCAGTACTTGAGAGGCCGTGCAATAGCAGGAGCCTTTCTCTCTCTTTATCGCTGGGTGAAGGACGGCATCAGTAAAATTGCATGAGGTTAAATGCGAATGCACTGTCGCTGCAATTGCATCCATCTTTCGCAACCTCTTTCTGACCCTGAGAATTAAACTGGCCTTTTTTTGTTACTGTATCTTTAAGAGATGTAAATGAGCATGGTTAGCTCGGTTTTCGATTAGGTAACCTCTGTGCACTGGCAAACTTAGCATGCTTTGCGCCTTTTCATTCTGCTGTGTACATCACAACGCGCAAACTTTCCCTGAGGTTAATTGCAAACGCAGTGTCGCTGGGAATCCATCCATCTTAGCTGGTTTTGTTACTGTACCTTTAAGATATGTAAATGAGCTCCATTGCAATTAGCTAACCTCTGCGTACTTGGCGTTAAAATTAAATTGTTTTTGTTACTGCACCTTTGAGACATGTAAATGAGCTCTTTTGCGATAAGTTTACTGGCAAACTTTGCGCAAACTTTCATTTTGTGTCAAAGACAACAGTAAAATTGTGTCCATAATATGTAGTATTAAAATTAAACTGGCTGTTTTTGTTACTGTAGATATGTAAATTGCTCTTTTGCGATTAGCGTACAACCAAACTCTGTGAGAACAGTAAAATTTTGTCCATAATATGACTCTTTTCAACTCTGTTCACCAAAAATGTGAAAAAACATCTTAAAATTATGGTTAAAATTAAAATTATTTTGTTATTGTACCTTTAAGATATGTAAATGAGCTCTTTTGTGATTAGCATACAGCCAAACCTCACGCAAGAGAACAGTAAAATTTTGTCCATAATATGATTCTTTTTAACTCCCGTTGTTCACCAAAAAAAAAAAAAAAAAGTCTTAATTATCGTTAAAATTAAAATGGCTGGTTTTGTTACTGTACCTTTAAGATATGTAAATGAGCTATTTTTGCGATTACCATACAGCCAAACATCATGCAAGAGAACAGTAAAATTTTGTCCATAATATGATTCTTTTTAACTCGCGTTGTTCACCAAAAAAAAAAAAATTATTGTTAAAATTAAAATGACTTATTTTGTTACTGTACCTTTAAGGTAAGTAAATGAGCTTGTTTGCAATTTGCATACAGCCACACTGCGCAAGAAAACAAACATTTTGTCAAAAATATGACTCTTTAACTTGCGTTGTTCATCAAAAACATGAAAAAATGTAAAATTGTTAAAATTAAAATGGCTTGTTTTGTTACTGTACCTTTAAGATATGTAAATGAGCTATTTTTGCGATTACCATACAGCCAAACATCATGCAAGAGAACAGTAAAATTTTGTCCATAATATGATTCTTTTTAACTCGCATTGTTCACCAAAAAAATAAAAGTCTTAAAATTATCGTTAAAATTAAAATGGCTTGTTTTGTTACTGTACCTTTAAGATATGTAAATGATCTTGTTTGCAATTTGCATACAGCCACACTGCGCAAGAAAACAAACATTTTGTCAAAAATATGACTCTTTAACTTGCGTTCTTCATCAAAAACATGAAAAAATGTAAAATTGTTAAAATGAAAATGGTTTGTTTTGCTACTGTACCTTTAAGATATGTAAATGAGCTATTTTTGCGATAACCACACAGCCAAACAGCATGCAAGAAAACATTAACATTTTGTCCAAAATATGACTTTTTAACTTGCGTTGTTTACCAAAAATGTGAAAAAAATATCGTAAAATTATTGTTAAAGGTAAAATAGCTGGTTTTGTTGCTGTAACTTTAAGATATGTAAATGAGCTCTTTTGCGATTAGCATACAGCCAAACTTCACACAAGAGAACAGTAACATTTTGTCCATAATATGACGTTTTAACTCATGTTGTTCACCAAAAACTGTTTAGAAAAAAGTCTTAAAATTATTGCTAAAATGAAAATGACTGGTTTTGCTCCTGTACCTTTAAGATATGTAAATGAGCTCCTTTGCGATTAGCTTACAGCCAAACATCATGCAAGAGAACAGTAAAATTTTGTCCAAAATATGACTCTTTTTAAACTCACTTTGTTCACCAAAAATCTGAAAAAAGGTCTTAAAATTATCGTTAAAATTAAAATGGCTGGTTTTGTTACTGTACCTTTAAGATATGTAAATGAGCTCTTTTGCGATTAGCATACAGCCAAATTTCACGCAACAGAACAGTAACATTTTGTTCATAATATGACGTTTTAACTCATGTTGTTCACCAAAAACTGTTTAGAAAAAAGTCTTAAAATTATTGCTAAAATGAAAATGACTGGTTTTGCTCCTGTACCTTTAAGATATGTAAATGAGCTCTTTTGCGATTAGCATACAGCTAAATTTCACGCAACAGAACAGTAACATTTTGTCCATAATATGACTCTTTTTAACTCAAGTTGTTCACCAAAAATGGAAAAAAAATCATCTTGAAATGATCGTTTAAATTAAAATGGTTGGTTTTGTTGCTGTACCTTTAAGATAACCACTGCCTAAAATCTTTGTTTCACATAAAAAAAGAGCCCGAAAAAACATCCAGAATTTGTCTCTTTTTGTCCCGTGTTATATGCCACAAATGCGCAAACTTCCCAAGGTTAAAAGCAAAGTATTATTGCAACATCCCGATGAACCTTAATATGAAATGGCCTCTTTTTGTTATTGCACTTATTGTAAGATACACAAATGAGGTCTTTTGTGATTAGCTAACCTGGCGTAGTTCACGTTAAAACTCTCGTTTCATGTCCACGAGTGCAGGAAAAATCGAGCTATCCATAATGCGAAACTGCTCATCCTGTATTGTTCGCCAAAAACACGCAAACTTTTCCTAAAGGACATCAGTGAAACAGATTGAGAATAAGGGTCCCTTCTGGGAAAAACCGTGTGGGATTAGATGTTCTGGACTGTGCGTGAGTACAGTGGGATTGGTTTTTCATCTGCGTCTCTCATCACACGGGCCGTTTTGGATCCAGATGGGCAGCGAAACGTTCTCTGTAGGAACATCTAAACGCCGGAACGGGCCGTGACCTTGCAGTGGGGAAAGATGAAGTCATCGTAGCCGAATTGAAAACACTTTTGTTGGCGCTCGAAGTCGGAAAACGTGGCGAAACAATCTAGCATATAAACAACACACGGTTTCAACATGTAAACAGCCAAAAACCGTTGGACGCGGCTGTTGTTCGAGGAGAACTCACCTTCCAGAAGTTGTCCACCTTGCCGTAAACTAGAGACTGGTTTTGCCGCTTGATGTCGTCGATGTGCCTGACGTCGCTGGCGTTCAGGTGCTGCTCCACCACGAAGCCCAGGAAGCTGTTATCTGGAGTGTGAGCTGCAGGGAAAACACAATGACCAATCAGACAAGGGCTGACAAATTCGGCCAATCAACATCAACATAAGAAACCCACAGTCAATTTAATCTGGTTTATATAAATAAAATATGGTTTCTACCAAGGTAAACAAAAAACAATACACACTTCACACTCTCTTTTTACATAATACAATAATTTAAACTCAAATCAATATTTTATATGCATTATTTATTTACTCTTGTAAAAAGCAGGATAATGCACAGTCAGATGGTCATTGTCATAAAACAAGACCGCCTGACTGTATTATCCTTTGCGTATTATAACCGTTTAATTATTAAAACAAGAACAAATAATGCTTGGAAATATATAATGTATTAATATAATGTATTATGTATTTCAAAATCATTTCAGTTTCATTATTATTATTATTATTTTTATTGTTTTTTTATAAAAAGCTTAAAATAAAAATGCATAAAACTGCAAAATGTGTTGGTTATTTTTTTATAAATAAATAAATATATTGCCAAAAATATAATTAAACATGTCAGGGCAAGATGTTTTAAATGTTACACATTTATATTTATTAAATTATTTTTGTTGGCCCAAAAAAAAAGTGTTATTTAAAAAATTATATAAAATATATTTTTGCACATTACCTTTAACAGTTTTAGCAGATTCATTAATAGGGTTCATAATCATTTCATTTTTTGACATTTTAGCTTACAATAAAAAAAGTCAGGTTGGGAAAAATATATATTTATACAAAAATTTGAATGTTTTTTTTTTTTTGTACATTACGCTTAAATTTTTGTTGTTTCTGTAATTACTAAGTTTCACAATCAAGTAAGGGCAAAATGTCACAAGTTTTAAGTTACTTTCATACAAATGTCTTCTATTACAAAATTGTTGGCCTGAAAGGATATTTTAAAATTATATAAATATTAGTAAAAAAAAAAAAGTCTCATAAATGCTTTAGTTTCTAAATTTGGATAAAAACCAAATCTTTTTAATGGCAGATTAAATATAATGTATATAATATAATGTGGCTTTTTTAATTTAAGATTTAAAAATGTAAGCCATGTTTTTATAAAGAAACTGACATATTAAACTAATAAAAACCCACAAAGAAATACACACAAAAACAAAGAATCCAATAATAAAATTTTTTTAATGTCTAAATATAATTGCTTTTTAAACACCAGGAAACCTCTGATCTAGCATGGCACATCAGGACTGGAGCGCCAGAGGGAAGATGTTCAGATTAATTGTGTACGAGCAAGATCCGTGTGGGTGTCCACGTTGCCAAGCGAGGAGCTGTTACCATGACAACGGTAGTCCAAGAGGTCGCCAGGGTAACAAGGCTTGGCAGAGATACACCTGAACGCCATCTGTCCGAAAAATTTAATCCTGAGATTAAGATTTCTTATTTACACAAGCACACCTCAAATGTGCGCGTATGTGTGCGCGTGTATGGTCTATGGTTACGGCCTGCGGGAGCAGCTGGAGCGTGTTGTCACGGTTACCCGTCAATTTCAATGAGAGTGCAGGATGAAATTTAGAACCCAGGCGGCCCATAATGCAATTTGTGCAATTTTGCAGAAACCATAAATGCCGTTTAAATGGAATGCAGGCCTCTTGCTCTCCTTCTCACTATAGATACTGTAAATAGCGCAGATATGCTTCTACAAAAACATGCGCACACGCGCTCACGCAAACACATACACACACACTCACACAAAAACACACACACACTCACACAAAAACTCACACACACTTGCACGCACTCACACACACTAAAACACACACTTACAAATTCAATCATACGCTCACATGCACAAGCATACAAATAGGCACACACTCGCACATACTCTCACTCACACTTATGAACACTTACCCTTGGACACTCACTCACACGCACACAAATAGGCACACACTTGCACACACTTACATACTCACACATACTCTCTCTCACACACACACACACACACACACACACACACACACACACACTTATGAACACTCACTTACGAACACTTATGTGCACACACACTCGCACACACAAAAAATCTCACACATTCGAACACACACACACACACACACACACACACACACACACACACACACACACACACACACTTATGAACACTCACTTACGAACACTTATGTGCACACACACACACACACACACACACACACACACACACACTCGCACACACACAAAAACTCTCACACACATTCGAACACACGCGCACACACACACACACACACACACACACACACACACACACACACACACACACACACTTACTCGCACTCATGCACACACTTACATACTCTCACTCACACTTATGAACACTCACCCTTGGACACTCACTCACACGCACACAAATAGGCACACACTTGCACACACTTACATACTCACACATACTCTCTCACACACACACACACACACACACACACACACTTATGAACACTCACTTACGAACACTTATGTGCACACACACTCGCACACACAAAAAATCTCACACATTCGAACACACACACACACACACACACACACACACACACACACACACACACACACACACACACACTTATGAACACTCACTTACGAACACTTATGTGCACACACACACACACACACACACACACACACACTCGCACACACACAAAAACTCTCACACACATTCGAACACACGCGCACACACACACACACACACACACACACACACACACACACACACACACACACTCACACTTACTCGCACTCATGCACACACTTACATACTCTCACTCACACTTATGAACACTCACCCTTGGACACTCACTCACACGCACACAAATAGGCACACACTTGCACACACTTACATACTCACACATACTCTCTCACACACACACACACACACACACACACACACACACACACACACACACACACACTTATGAACACTCACTTACGAACACTTATGTGCACACACACTCGCACACACAAAAAATCTCACACATTCGAACACACACACACACACACACACACACACACACTTATGAACACTCACTTACGAACACTTATGTGCACACACACACACACACACACACACACTCACACTTACTCGCACTCATGCACACACTTACATACTCTCACACTTATGAACACTCACCCTTGGACACTCACTCACACGCACACAAATAGGCACACACTTGCACACACTTACATACTCACACATACTCTCTCTCACACACACACACACACACACACACACACACACACACACACACACACTTATGAACACTCACTTACGAACACTTATGTGCACACACACTCGCACACACAAAAAATCTCACACATTCGAACACACACACACACACACACACACACACACACACACACACACACACACACACACACACACACACACACACACACACACACTTATGAACACTCACTTACGAACACTTATGTGCACACACACACACACACACACACACACACACACACACACACACACACACACACACACACTCACACTTACTCGCACTCATGCACACACTTACATACTCTCACACTTATGAACACTCACCCTTGGACACTCACTCACACGCACACAAATAGGCACACACTTGCACACACTTACATACTCACACATACTCTCTCACACACACACACACACACACACACACACACACACACACACTTATGAACACTCACTTACGAACACTTATGTGCACACACACTCGCACACACAAAAAATCTCACACATTCGAACACACACACACACACACACACACACACACACACACACACTTATGAACACTCACTTACGAACACTTATGTGCACACACACACACACACACACACACACACACACTCGCACACACACAAAAACTCTCACACACATTCGAACACACGCACACGCGCACACGCGCACACGCGCACACACACACACACACACACACACACACTCACACTTACTCGCACTCATGCACACACTTACATACTCTCACTCACACTTATGAACACTCACCCTTGGACACTCACTCACACGCACACAAATAGGCACACACTTGCACACACTTACATACTCACACATACTCTCTCACACACACACACACACACACACACACACACTTATGAACACTCACTTACGAACACTTATGTGCACACACACTCGCACACACAAAAAATCTCACACATTCGAACACACACACACACACACACACACACACACACACACACACACACACACACACACACACACACACACACACACACACACTTATGAACACTCACTTACGAACACTTATGTGCACACACACACACACACACACACACACACACACACACACACACACACACACACACACACACACACTCACACTTACTCGCACTCATGCACACACTTACATACTCTCACACTTATGAACACTCACCCTTGGACACTCACTCACACGCACACAAATAGGCACACACTTGCACACACTTACATACTCACACATACTCTCTCACACACACACACACACACACACACACACACACACACTTATGAACACTCACTTACGAACACTTATGTGCACACACACTCGCACACACAAAAAATCTCACACATTCGAACACACACACACACACACACACACACACACACACACACACACACTCTTATGAACACTCACTTACGAACACTTATGTGCACACACACACACACACACACACACACACACACTCGCACACACACAAAAACTCTCACACACATTCGAACACACGCACACGCGCACACGCGCACACGCGCACACACACACACACACACACACACACACACACTCACACTTACTCGCACTCATGCACACACTTACATACTCTCACTCACACTTATGAACACTCACCCTTGGACACTCACTCACACGCACACAAATAGGCACACACTTGCACACACTTACATACTCACACATACTCTCTCTCACACACACACACACACACACACACACACACACACACACACACACTTATGAACACTCACTTACGAACACTTATGTGCACACACACACTCGCACACACACAAAAACTCTCACACACATTCGAACACACGCGCACACACACACACACACACACACACACACACACACACACACACACGCGCGCGCGCGCGCGCAAACTCACACATTCAAACACACATGTGCACACTCACTCACACACACCACCAGTCAACACCACTCACAATTATCGGTGTGAACAAAGACCGTATGTTTTTTTTAGATTTTCTAACGTCTCTTTCTCAAGTTTTTGCCCAAAAAAAAGGAAGGTTTGCAACTGAGTTGCTAAAGACACGTCAAGAACTCACAGACCGTACATGCACTCTTCGCCCTTCAGAAGAGCATTTCGCAACGTGACGCAGCAACGACACGCAGAACCGCTGAGGAGACAAATTATGCAGTTTGCAAGTGGCGTCACCGAGATGTTGTCAGTAATTAGCAGGAATGCGGGAGTTTGTGTATGTCAGAGAGAGTTCTTATTAACTCTAGTAGAGGAAGCAGAGGAGTGGAAAAGATTGAAACCTCAGCATTTACATACGCACACACACACCACAGCGAAACATCTCCACTCACTGCAGCGGCTTTCATCTGTGATAGACATCTTATCCTGATGAGTTTCACACGCTAATGTGCTTTGTTGAAGTGCGGATTAGTTTCTGAAGGACAAAGCTTCATTCTTACATGAAAATTGACGGACAAAATGATCTCAGGACAAAGTGTGCTGCATTTGAAATTAGCAACAGATTAAACACGGGCCATTTCGGAAGACACTCTCCCCCCATAAAAAAAATATATGTTTTCAAAAAATATTTAAATACATATAATAT
>CM065121.1:15440128-15622628 GCA_033026305.1 Cirrhinus molitorella | reverse complement strand
AAAACTTTCCAGGCGGCCACATTGACGTCGTCTTAGCCTAGCAAACTGTGAAAAATGAAACAAAAGCAATTAAATGGAAACTGAATTATTCCAAGACCACAATGGCGTACCGAAAGCGGCTTCCTCGCTCATCGGATACGCGTGGGAAGCGTTACGAACAATAGCCATGGCGCGAAGGACGTTAAGTCGCAAAAGAAACGGGGGCACGTCAATGTGGCCTGTCATACATACAATATATGAGGTCGACAGAGAGCAATGTGATGCTTATCAGCTGTGCAATAAGATACCACGGTGCATTGTGGGATGCGTCGAGGGGATGCCGGGATAAAGGGATTTGACTGGCAGTGTTAAGAATGGAGGGCATTGACACACGTGCGCTCGCATCTGATGCAATCGAGTCGTAATATTTGAAGCGCAGGGTTTCCGAATGGCTGGATTTGGCGAGTGCGAGTGAATCTGGAGCTGACAGATGGACAGGTAGGTTCGTGTTAGTCTGCTGTCAGCGCTCATGTTCTCACAAATGCCTGCGGACACAAGGCGAGGTCAATTACACACACCTGTCAAGGGTCCGTCTTCTGCAAATCAAGCTCCAGGAGATCAGAAACACAACACCACACACTATCAAATATGTAGCTGAACTCAGCTGAATGTAACAAAAGCTGTCAAGAACATGTACAGCTTATATTCAACTTTAAAATCCCTGAAAGTCCCCTAAAAAATTCCCCCAAATTGTCTTTAACGTAATGCACAACAATGACACATTATTTAAACATGTAAAGTATGTCAAACATACTCTCTTTAATTCGACTTAAGTTGACCTTATTAAAAAAATAATAGTAACATTTACAGTTATTCCTATTATTGTAATACAACGTTTATTTTATTTTGATAATATGACTTTTTTGTGGTTTAAAAAATAAAAAGTATATGATAAATTTCTTTTCAGCAGACTTTGACAAATCTGTACACACAGAGGGTATAAATTTGGCTTCAAAAACAAGAAAAAGTCTTAAAAATATTAACAAAAACTGGAAAAAAGTAAAAAAAAAAAAAAAAAATTCTGCTAATGAGAATATGGAGAAAAAATAGCTTATTGTAATGTAGAAATATATGTAAAAATGCAAATATATATATATATATATATATATATATATATATATATATATATATATATATATATATATATATATTTTAGTATTGGCTGTAAAATGATTAATCGCGATTAATCGCATCCGAAATAAAAGTTTATGTTTATATACTATATGTGTGTTTACTTTGTATATTTATTATGTACATATAAACACACGCACATACATGTATATATTAAAACAAAATATTTATATGTATATATATTTATACCTGTATACAATTTAGATTATAAATAAATATAAATATTGTAGATATAAATCTAAAATATTTTTACTTAATATATACATGAATGTGTGTGTATTTATATATACATAATAAATATACAAAGTACACAAATATATAATATGTAAACATAAACTTTTATTTTGGATGCGATTAATCGCGATTAATTGTTTGACAGCCCTAAAATAAATAAATAAATATATATATATACACACACACATATATATGATAATAATAATAATAATAATAATAATAATAATAACAACAATATCATTTTTAAATATACATTTTAAATATAAAGATTTTATTATTATTATTATTATTATTATTATTATTATTATTATTTATTATTATTATTTTTTTTCTGTATTTGTAAAGAATTATAAAAGCCAACAAATATGAGAATGAAAAAAATATATTTAATATAAAATTATTATTTATTTGCTTATTTATTATTGGTAATATTGTTATTTATTTATTCATTTATATTATTTGAGTATTTTGAAAGAATTATAAAACCCCATATTATTATTATTTATTCTCAGAAATACTGTGTTGTGTATTTAAATTATTTTGGTAAATAAATTCTGGTAAATAATTTTTCTGGTTAATATTCCTTAAAAAAAAAAATTAAGAATAATTTGAGTAGTAGTAGTCATTACATTAAGAAATATTTGACAATATTTAGTATATTATTATTCTTCATTGAATAATAATAATATACTAAATATTGTCAAATATTTCTTTTTAAGGAATATTAACCAGAAAAATTATTTACCGGAATTTATTTACCAAAATAATTTAAATAGACAACACTAATATAAGTACTTCTGAAAATAAATAATAATAATAATAATAATAATAATATTTTATATACATATATATTTATTTTTTGTATTACAGTCAATTAATTAGAGATGCTTTCGATTATTAAAATGTAATGAAACCATTAAAATGTAATCTAGAAAATTAATGTAAAACAGAATTTGGTAAAAAAAAAAAATAATAAAATAAATAAAAACATTTCACTGGGCCTTAAACATGTAATTTTTTGTTAAACATTTAATAAAATTAACATTAATAAAATCAATTAATCAGACATGCTTTTGATTATTCAAATTTACTGAACCCATTCAAATTGAATCCAGAAAATTAATGGAAAACACAGAATTTGGTAAAAATAAATAAAATAAACGTATTTCACTGGGCCTTAAAAATGTCATTTTTGTTAAATGTGTAATAAATTACTGCCGAACAGTGCAAGTTTCATAATTTCAATTAATTAGATATGCTTTTTGATTAATATTTTTTAATTTAACTATTAAAACTGAGTCTTATGGAAAAAAATAATGGAATCCAGAAAAATTAAAACAATATTTCCCTTATTACTCGTATTTACAATATTTATTTTATTTTTTATAATATGAAATTTTTCGACTTAAGTTTTTTGTAATTAAAACAATGACTAAAATGTGAAGAAATTACAATAGAAAATACTATAACACAATCCTTTTTATCTTTGTGGTAAAATAATATTATTTCGCAACAATGTGACTTGATATTCTTGACCGATATCGTGAGATAAAGCCTTTAGCTCCATAAAGAGTTGCAACGTGTGTTGTGTCGACACATATCTCTGTGAAAGCAATCTCTGCTCTCAAACAGGCTTAATCAGAAATAAGAGCAGTTCTGCTTGGAAAGCCTCGAGTTTTATGAGAATGTCAAAGTCTGTCGGTAAACAAAAGAGCTATTCAGAGCCCGAGCCGATCGGAGACGCCACCCAAAACCCCCGGAACCCTGACGCGGCCTGGATAAAGTTTCCATGTCCAAAGGGTAAAATGGAAAGGTTAAACACATACATACAAACAGCCTCTGTCATGCAGACTTACGAAACATGGTGTTGAACTGCTGGGGGTTCAGGTTCCACTTGCCCCACGGAGTTTTGTGACCTTTCGACTGGGCGTAGTGGGCGTGGTTAAACTCCGGCTCAGTCCCGAACGAGTCTAGGACCCTCAGCATGCACCTAAAACACACGGTCAGCGCTTGAGTGTGGGCAAAGAACAGCAGCGTACAAGCTAGCTACATAGTGCATAGTATTAGATTTCGAAAATAAATAAATATATCAAATATTTGGATGCTGCATTGTGTTTATATTCGCATGATGGAAAAATATGCTTAACTGCCTTGAAAAAAAAAAAGTGTATGTTTTTTACGAGAGGAATTGCAAAAAAAAAAAAAAAAAACACATTATGCTAATAAGTAGTATTGGCACTTTTGGTTTCAAAAACATTTTTGTTGTTAAAAAAAAATACTTAGTACATACTATAGTAAATACTATTACAATATTTGTCTTAAAAGTATTAATAATAATAATAATAATAATAATAATAATAATTCTTCTTCTTATTATTATTATTGGTATTATTTTTATATCCTATGATATCTTGTTATTACGATTATGATTATGATTATGATTATTATTATTATTATTATTATTATTATTATTATTATATCTTATTATGTGCATTTTGATTTTTTATAATGACAATTAAGCACATTTTTGCTATTTCTATTATTTATTTTAATTCTGTTTAATTTTGAAAAAAAAGATTAGTTTTACTATCACTAATACAAGAAAAAAAATCTAATTTTAATAATAAAATTACTAATATCAATAAAACTAATAATAACACTAATAACAATAACAACAACAACAACAATAATAATAATAATAATAATAATAACAAGAAGAAGAAGAAGAAGAAGAATATCAATTATTATTATTATTATTATTATTACTACTACTACTACTATTATTATTATATTATGTTCTTATCATTATTATCATTATCATTATTATTATTATTATTATTATTATGTGCTTATTGGTAATTTGTATAATATTTTTTTTATAAAAAAAGATGGAAAACATTTTTGATTTGATTGTTATTATTATTATTATTATTATTACTATTATTATTATTATTATTTGCACTGGGAAAGATTTTAATGACAATTAGGCACATTAAGAAAATCTGTGGTATTTTTGTGTTTATTTTTTGGTATTTTTTTTTTAATTGCTGAAATTAAAATAATACTATAATTATTTTTATTTTATTTTTTACTTTTAAATCTTTTGTAATTAAAACAAAATAAGAATACTTTAATACTGTATTACAATACTGTTCTTACTTTTCTGTTGTTAAATAATAATAATAATTATTATTATTATAGTAATTACATTATTATATTATCAGTATTATTACAGTAATTCAACAACATTTTTTTTTTAATACTTAAATTAAAAACAAATACTAAAATACCTTTTTATTTTTGATGGGAAATTTTTTTTTTAGTAGTATGTTTTGTTTTGTTTTTGAATTCATAATTTCAGGATTTTTTTTTTCTTTTTTGCCCCCAAACGATTAATCCAAAATAAAAGTTTATGTTTACATACTATATGTCTGTGTACTGTGTATATTTATTATGTATATATAAATACACACATGCATGTATAAATTAAGGAAAAATATTTTAGATTTATATCTAAAATATTTATATTTATTTATAATCTAAATTGTATACAGGTGTAAATATATATACATTTTTTTTTAAATATATACATGTATGTGTGTGTATTTATATGTACATAATAAGTATACAGAGTAAACACACATATAGTATGTAAACATGAACTTTTATTTAAAATTTATTTAAAAATCACTTTTTTGGGGAAATGAGACAAGTTTATACAAAGAGGATAGAAATGTGACTATAATAAACTAAGGCGGTTTTCTAACCCTAGAGGAAGTTATCCATTAGCAAACGACTGCTTAAAGCTAACGGATCATATCAGGTCAGACGACCCCGATTACTCGATAAGATCAATCCTGGCTGGAATACCAGCTCGGATTCACACCAGATGAGACGACCCCGAGGAGAGTCTGAAGATGGAGATAAAATCAGGAGATCAGGTTCAGACTCATTTCAAAGGGCTTATGCGCTCAATAACGCCTGAGTGTCGCGTTTCTCAACCGAACTGAAGAAACGGTGTCAGAGGAAGGTCATGGCCACGTACGGATGGCTGTTAATCAAAAACTCCACACTAAACCACAAAACATGACATGAACTTACTGATAATGAACCCAGGAAGGCCCAAGAGTCTTCTTGAACTGAGCCAGACCCACGATGTCGATGTAGATGAGCTCCACGATTTTATCCCCCTTCGTGGGGCAGCTGGACTTGTTGCCCATGACCTTCTTCATGATCCTGGAGAAAGGGAATTGAATTAGATGGCAGTGAATGGAAGTGAATTGAGTATTAAGGGCCGAGACGGAGTCAGAGACTCACTCTTTGAGCTCGGCGAGAGACGCGGAGATGCGGATGTCGTGTCCGAGCAGATACAGCGTGGTGATCAGGTCACTCCACTGAACCAGCTCACCCAGAGGACCTCCGCTGAACGCGTTCTCCGCAATCTTGAAACCAGACTCCTTCGTCAGGAGACCCAGGTGCACCAGGATCTAAAAAAATGATAATAACCAAAAAAAAGGATAAAATGTCATCTCACACATTTTATGCAATTGTAAATAAAACTTTATATATATATATATATATATATATATATATTATAATGGAGAATTAATTATATTATTACAATAAACTACATGCATTTTTGGATTAGTTTTTTTTTAAATATATAAAAATAATCAAATAAATATCAAAGATAATTAGGTTTTATATTTTACTAATTGTATAAATCATTATATGAATTCATCAATTTTATTTTATGGAATAATATTTAAAACTATTTTGATAGTGACTAATACAATGTTCTAATACATATTTTAAAAATAAATGATATTGCAATTAAATCATGTTATTACATTAATTTTTATATTAGTAATAATAAAATAGAAAAAGTAAAAATGTAAAAATAATTATAAAATAAATATAAAATACAATTCTATTCTTAATATTTTACTAATTATATCATTCATTATATTAATTAATTTGATTGTATTGCACAATACAGTCCCAGTTGAAACTGATCAAAATATGATTCCACACTCCAATAAAAGCAGAAAAAACTTTTAAAAATAAAAATATTAAATATGTAATATAAATAAAAGCAGCACTTTATTTGTTTTATTTTACCTTTATAAAACAATTTATCATACTAAAATATAAAATAAAATATTATATATGAAAATATATATATTACATAAAATATTAAATAAATATAAATATTATTATATATAAATATTAAATAAAATAATTTATTATTTATAATAATAAAAAAATATTTTTTTATAATAATAGCATTGTGTGTGTATATATATAGATATATATTATATTTTTAATACATATTGAAACAATAATAAACAATGATCACTGTCATTTATTATTATAAATAATGCAAATCATTACATATATTTTTATATTAGTATTTGTTTAAAAAAATACATAAAGTAAAATTATATATATAATTTTATCTATCTTTTATATATATATATATATATATATATATATAATGATCATATAAGTCATTATATAAGCTATAATTAATTTAGAGTTTTTTTCCTGCATAATCTTTATTTTCTTTAATAATAATAAAGCAAAAAAAATTCTAATACATTTAAAAAACACAGTAAAATTACTAGCGAATTTACTAGTAATTAAATGATCATATTTCTAATATAATAATACTAAACACTATTCTTGTTTATTTTTAATATATTAAAAACTGTCTTCACAAAAAAATTGGATTAAATTGAGGGTGTTTTGACATAAGCAACAGAATATATATATATATATATATATATATATATATATATATATATATAAAACAGTAAAATGGCTAGTGAATTTACTTGTAATTAAATAATGATATATATAAATAGAAATGAATAATACCTATTAAAAATGCAATATTTAAAAAATTCTAAACAATGATAAATGTGATTTATTATAACAACAAAAAATGTAAAAAACAAACAAAATCTTAAAAAGTTTTTTTTTTATTATTATTATTATTTAATATTATTTACACAAAATTTTCATTATTAAACAAATGTGCCTGATCATAACTCATCAAAAGTCTGACTTCATGAAATTTACAGATTCATATTTGCCTAAAATGGCTCAAAAATGTTTTTTTGTGGCCTTAAATGTCCTTAATACACCTAAACTGTAATAGAATGTTGCATTCTGGGTAAAAACTGGGCTGCAGTCTCTTAAATATTCTCTGTCAAGTCAGTATCTGTATTGCGCAGTCATACATTTTTATTCACAGCGTTTGTTTTTAGTATTAATGTGTCAAGAGACTCATACGCAGTCACATTTGTGAGGGGGATAAGTATCACCGAAGGATTATGGGTAACCGTGACATGCTTTAAGCTCTAAACAACTGAGGTTATTTCAGGCGTGACATCAGGCGATCTCTAGAGAGACGCGTGTGTGTGGTTTTAGGTCCCGCTGCGCCGGCTGACTGCAGGTGAAACAAAGTCAAAGATGCTTCTGGGAAAGTGTGTCTATCTGCATTCCTGTGAATTATTCATTCGGAAAAGGGTAGGAACACAGACAGCGTTAAAGAAGCCTGACACGTTCGGCCAATATTTGGATTCCCACATTTCTCACCTTCTTGCGCTTGTGGTTGTGGAGGTTTTGTTTGGTGGCCAGGGAGCGGACGGCGCTGACCCAAGGCTCCTCCATGCGCTTGATCCGCAGCATCATCCAGCGAAACTCCTCGCGCCGCGACATCACGCGATACAGCTCCTCGAAACTCGTGCGGATCTCCGTCTAAGCAAAAAATAAATGCATATAGAGCAGTTTGTGTGAGTTGCGTTGAGTTTGATTCTGGGCTGAGCTTGTTGGCCTGTCACTTAAACCTTTTGCTTTCTGTTTTCGTCTCATTCAGGTTATTAACAGAATCACATTGTGAAAAGATGAACAGTGAAAGCTGTGGTTAAACCTCAGAAAACAGCTGCGTACTCGCATTTAAATGAGGACACGTTTGAGTTTTTGAGAAACTTATTTTAACAGACTAACCTAACCTCTCTATATATATAGATGTATATACATGCCAAAAAACATTAGGATATTAAATAAAGATAATGTTCCAACATTTTGTAAATTTCCTACCGTAAATACATCAAAACCTAATTTTTGAAAAGTAATATGCATTGCTAAGAACTTCATTTTGGACAACTTTAAAGGCGATTTTCTCAACCTTTTTTTTTTTTTTTTTTTTCACCCTCAGATTCCATATTTTCAAATAGTTGTATCTCGGCTAAATATTGTCATATCATAACAAACCATACATCAATAGAAAGCTTATTTACTCTTATGACTGGTTTTGTGGTCCATGGTCACATAAAAAAATATTTATATTTGTAATATAATGTAATATATATGTAATATATAAATGTTTAATACTTATTTTTATTGTAATGTTTAATATTTATTTAATTGTATTTTAATATTTAGTTACTTTTATAGTACTGTCATATTCTAGAGACTATTTGAAATAATTTGTTATTTTTAAATGAACTGATTGTTTTTTTTTAATTAATTTTTTATTTTATTTTGTTAAATATTTAATTGTAAGATTTTGTTATTTTTATATATTTATGGAAGTGTTGTCATATTGTTTAATATTTCATTTATTTTAATATTTTGTTATTTTTATATTTTTATGGAAGTGTTGTTATATCCTAGAGATTATTATTTGTATTTATTTACTATTATTAATTATTTATTATTTATTATTATTAATTTATTTTGAATTAATGTTTTATTGTAATACTTTTTATTTGAATACATTTTTTTTTAAATAATTAGTTTAATTTTTTATTTTTTTTATTTTAATACTTGTTTTTGTTACTTTTTTATATATATATTTCATTAAAATAATATTTGATATTTTTATATATTTATGGAAGTTTTGTCATATTCCAGAGACTATTTTAAATAATTGATTAATTCATGATATTTTTTTATTAATTTATTCATTTTTTATATACATTTTTTATTTTAATACTTGTTTTTATTGTAATGTTCAATATAAATTTTCTTTTATTTTAATATGTTTGATTTTTTAAATACATATTTATGGAATATATATATATATATATATATATATATATATGTGGAATAATATATCACATTCTAGAAACAATTTTTCAATAATTACTTAGATTTTTTAAATTGTATTTATTTTTAATTACATTCAAATTTTTATTTAATTTATTTTTAAGGATGTACTTTTGGAAGTTTTATCACATTCTGAAAGGTGTCTATATATTTTTATATTTATGCTTTTCATTTTATTAATTTTTAATTACATTTTAATTTAAATTTTTTTTTTTTTAAGGATTTACTTTTGGAAGTTTTATCATATTCTGGAAGGCATTTTATACTAACTTTATATATTTATTATATATTTTATACAAACATAATTTATAAATCTATTATATATTTTAAATATACTAATTATAATTGCCACACACTAATCCAACCACTACCTCTAAAAGAAAACCTTTTTATTTTTTTATTTTTTTATTTGAACTACTTTATATAAAGCTAATTTGAATTTATTTTAATTACATTTTTATTTGTTTGTAATGTATTATTTATTCAATATTTTATTTACTTTTAATTAATAAAAAAAAAAAATGTAAACATTATATCATATTTTGACAATTTTGTCCCATAAGCTTCGACACACACTCACCTGTGTATTTCTGTCGGCTTCATCAGCATTATTCTTGATCCTCCACGGCAGGCGAGGGCACCAGTTTTCAACCTAACACATACAAAATCAGCGGGTTAGCGTGCGTTAGAGCTAATGATCAGACATAAACCAGCAGAGCGCGGAAACAGATCTTGTCTATATAATACGTCCCATTTCTCAGAGAAGCCTTGCGTATTTACATATTAGTCAGCTCATTTAACTACCTGATCAATATTTAAATTACACATGACGGCTAAAGAAAACGAGACAGTTGACATGGAAATATATGCACGTCGCCATGGCGATGCTGTACGTGCAGCTCTGTCTAATGGATTTCAGATGTTAACACACACACACACACACACACACTAAAATACAGTGTGGTTATTATGAGACAGCCAATAATTTAACTGATTGTTCCAAATAAATTTCATTCGGAAGTCATTAAACACTCAAAATGAATTACAAGCTGCATTTTTATGATTTTGTCACATTTCACGCATCGCATCCTTTGCGTTTTATGGAGTATCATGTGTTTACTGTGGCACTGGGAGCAATTCACAAAGCCAAACTTCCTGTATACCGAAACCACACTCTGCTAATAACGTCAAGGCCATTTTAACGAGATTTACTGGACATGATACCATGTAATTTAAAGAATTTAAAGGAACAGTTCACCAGAAAATGAACATTTGCTGAAAATGCACTCATCTCAGGCCATCCAAGATGTAAATGAGTTTTGTAGTTGTTTCTCCATTTAGATTTGGAGAAATTAAGCATTGCATTACTTGTTCACCAATGGATCCATTGCAGTGAATGGGTGCCGTCAGAATGAGAGTCCAAACAGCTAATAAAACCACCACAATAATCCACATGACACCAGTCCATCAATTAATGTCTTCAAAAGCAGAAAGCAGAGCGTTTGTAATGGTGCTTGCACACCAAAATAAAAAGCAAATATTGGCATCATATCACTCGCGGGGAAAAAAAACAAACCTGACACAGCTGGATGTGTCAATAAACGTTGAAACGTAGATGGCGCAGAAGACATGGTTAAGGCGTATATTGCGTGTTTGTGGATATTGCGCTGGGCGAAATTTGCATCTATTCGCATCTTTGGATTGACTTTGTATGTAATCTACTCACACAAATCATTTTTCCGCTTGACTTGAAATTTTTCAATTTGTGAAGACGACGTGATTGAGGCATATATCGTGCGTTCATGGTAATCGCGTCACCCAATTATCCCACAGAAGTGAGTACACCCCTCACATTTTTGTGATTATTTTATATCATCTTTTCATGTGACAAAACTGAAGAAATTACATTTTGCCACAGTGTAAAGTAGTGAGTGTACAGCTTGTATAACAGTGTAAATTTGCTGTCCCCTCAACACAAAGCCATTAATGTTTAAACCACTGGCCACAAAAGTGAGTACACCCTTAAGTGAAAATGTCCAAATAGGGCCCAAAGTGTCAATATTTTGTGTGGCCACAATTATTTTCCAGCACTGCCTTAACCCTCTTGGGCATGGAGTTCACCAGAGTTTCACAGACTGCCACTGGAGTCCTCTTCGGAGCTGGTGGATGTTAGAGACCTTGCGCTCCTCCTCCTTCCGTTTCAGGATGCCCCACAGATGCTCAATCCATCACCTATACCCTCAGCTTCTTTAGAAAGGCAGTGGTCATCTTGGAAGAGTGTTTAGGGTCATTATCATGTTGAAATACTGCCCTGGGGCCCAGTCTCCCAAGGGAGGAAATCATGCTCTGCTTCAGTATGTCACAGTACATGTTGGCATTCATGGTTTCCTCAATGAACTGTAGCTTCCCAGTGCCAGCAGCACTCATGCAGCCCCAGACCATGACACTCCCACCATCATGCTTAACTGTAGGCAAGACACACTTATCTTTGTACTCTTCACCTGGTTGCCGCCACACGCTTGACACCATCTGAACCAAATAAGTTTATCTTGGTCTCATCAGACCACAGGACATGGTTCTAGTAACATGCTTCTAGTCTGCTTGTCTTCAGCAAACTGTTTGCGGGGTTTCATCATCTTTAGAAGAGGCTTCCTTCTGGGACAACAGCCATGCAGACCAATCTGATGCAGTATGCGGCGTATGGTATGAGCACTGACAGGCTGACCCCCCACCCCTTCAACCTCTGCAGCAATGCTAGCACTCATCGTCTATTTCCGAAACACAACCTCTGGATATGACGCTGAGGATGTGCACTCAACTTCTTTGGTCGACCATGGCGAGGACCTTTCTGAGTGGAACCTGTCCTGATAAACCGCTCTATGGTCTTGGCCACTGTGCCGCAGCTCAGTTTCAGGGTCTTGGCAATCTTCTCTTAGGTTTCAGATCCTCAGAGAGTTCTTTGCCATGAGGTGCCATGTTGAACTTCCAGTGACCAGTATGAGAGAGTGAGCAATAACACCAAATTTAACACACCTGAGACCTTATAACACTAATGAGTCACATGACACTGGGGAGAGAAAATGGCTAACTGGGTGTACTCACTTTTGTGGCCAGCGGTTTAAACATTAATGGCTGTGTGTTGAGTTATTTTGAGGGGACAGCAAATGTACACTGTTATACAAGCTGTACACTCACTACTTTATATTGTAGCAAACTGTCATTTCACTGTTGTCACATGAAAAGAGATAAAATATTTTTAAAAATGTGAGGGGTGTACTTACTTCTGTGATACACTCTATGTCTATTCGTGCATTGCATTGCACTCTATGTCTATTCGTGTCTGTAATCTACTTACTCTAATAACTAAGTTAGCTTTTGGTGGGAACACACCATAATGGTTGCGTTATTACTCTAGGTTAGTCACGGGATGTTTTCTGTATCACTCATGCCGATAAAAACATTGCACAGCACTGACAAAGCATCACGCGAATTTTCCACTCAAGTTAAATAAAATGTTAACACGTTTGAGGCGTATTTTACATTTTACGTTTCGCATCATGCCGTGCAAATTTGCTTTGATTTTCTATGTAATCTACTTTTGGTGTGAACATTCTCATCGTGTTATCGCTCTAGATTAGTCGTGGGATGTTTTTGTGTCACTTGCAAGAATAAAACCTTGCATAATGTTCTCCTCCATTTTCTGATACAATCGGATCTGTCACTAAGCTCTTCGCTCACTGGCTTGTACAACGCGTCATGTAAATTTTCCAGTCGAGTTGAAAATTTTCAACTTGCATGGACTACGCGATTGAGGCGCATATTGCGTGTTTGCTGCAATCCCATTGCCCAATTCGAGTTAGCGGTTGTTTGCACTAACTTTGTATGTAATCTACTTGCTTTATCGATCTTGCTTTATAATGCTTAAATTATCTTTACAATATGTGACCCTGGACTGCAAAACCAGTCATGTGTGTCAATTTCTCGAACATCTGAAAGCTGAATAAATAAGCTTTCCATGAATGTATGGTTTGTTAGGATATGGCAATATTTGACAGAGATACGACAATTTGAAATCTGGAATCTGAGGGTGCAAAAGAAATCGAAATATTGAGAAAACCACCTTGAAATGGTTTTATCAATGCATATGACTAATCAAATATTAATGTTTTTGACATATTTACAATAGGTAATTTACAAAATATCTCCATGGAACATGATCTTTACTTAATATCTTAATGATTTTTGGCATAAAAGAAAAATTGATAATTCTGACCCATACAATGTATTTTTGGCAATTGCTACAAATATACCACTGCTACTTAAGACTGGTTTTATGGTCCAGGGTTACATATTTGTTTTGGTCTGTTTTTGCTTGTAAACAGTGCTTGATCTGTCCATATTTCTCTCCTGATTCAGACAAGATGACTTTTTCACTGGAGAAAGCAGTATTATGGATAGAGAACTCGTATTTTAGTAATAGTTTAAAGTCAAAAACGTCTTAATGTTGGATTTTGTCCCTTACAAACATGCAGCTTTTTCTTTCTTTTTTTTTTACAAGGTGCTGTGGATTACTTGTGGATTATTGTGATGTTTTTATCAGCTGTTTGGACTCTCATTGTGACGGCACCCATTCACTGCAGAGGATCATGGTGAGCATGTGATGTAATGCTACATTTCTCCAAATCTAAATGAAGAAATACACTCATCTACATCTTGGATGGCCTGAGGGTGAGTCAATTTTCAGGTATTTGTTTATTTTTATGTGAACAATTCCTTCCAAGTATGATCTAAATATCATAGTACAAAAAGATGGAAACTATCAAGCATCATGGTTTATGTTAGAGTAGCACTGTACCACCACAATCTTTCATCCTAAAGTTAAAGGGGATCAAATCTGCATTTTGTGAGTTACCATCCCAGATTCATAACCTTTAGGCCAATGTTTGTGTCACGTCTTACCTCACTCAGGTAAATGAAGAACGAACAGGTGGATCCGTCCACTCCGTAGTTGCCGTAGCAGGGGTCCGAACGCCACATGTCCTTCATCCACTGTAGACGAAGAAACAAAAATTTGCTCACGTTGGTTTATATCAGATAAGGATAAAAATAACAGTACAAACAAACCTCAGTGGTTTTGTTAAAACTACCAAGTATACAAAATCCACAGCTGATCTGATAAGCAGTTTTGCAGGAAGTTATGTGTCAAGTTTGCAGTTTTATTTCCTGTCAAAGTTTTGCCAGGATATTTTTGAAGTTCTTAGATCAGCCTGACCTTCACAAAAAAAAGAAAAAAAAAAAAAAAAAAAGGTTTCCTCTTCCTGTATCCAATTTCTTCTCACAGTGAGACTCTCTCCAGGACGAAGAGGGACTTATTGATCGCAGTGTGTGGTTCAGATCACAGTAATCGATCTGGGTTTTTGAGAAAGATGCAGTCTGTGTGTTTTAAGTTAGTTCGGATTTGTATGAAGATGCCAAATTTTACATAGTCTATGTTAAAAAAAGTAAAACAAATTTAAAATATGGAAAAATCCAATTTTTAATTTTAAAACTGTTTTGGTGCATAAAAAGCCAAACAAATCAAATGTTGACTAAATAAGAATTTAACGAATGGTTTTGCCAAGTGATTTGCAAAGATAAGGCATAATTTGGATAAAACTTTAAACTAATCCTTTAAAAAGGACATTCCCTTAATCGCAGCCTCTTTTAGCTAGATTTTTTGGCTTGCGCTTTGGTTTAACGGATAAACAAAACAGTTCTGAGACGTTCTAAGCCTCCAGCCTAAAGTCAAACAACTCAGTCAGGCTGTTCTCGCTGTTACTGTTGTCACATTTTGGTTTTAATTCGGCCTGATTTTAAGAGGATTTCCATATTGCAGGAATTTCCATGAGCTCTACGCGAAAGGACCCGTGATTGTTGAGACGAGGCCAAGCTCAGGTCTGATCTGACTGAAAAGGCTGACCAGCTTCGGTGTGCTCTGCTTGATGTTAAATCCCACGTAATTTGCCCCGTCTGGCTGCTACATCAACATGCTGTAAAAACCCAGAGGGACTCGTTCTGAGTATCAGGTGAGGTCATTAAGAAAAGCAGTGTTCCAGGAAGGAAAAAGCATTATCACATGGTAAAACTCGAACTCTGAATTCTTTAAAGGATTTGAAAAAAATATGAAACTTCTGGGGCCTTGTGACAAAATACTTTAAACAAAACACTTCAGAATAAGTATTAGAAATATATATATATATATATATATATATATATATATATATATATATATAATTATTATTAACATCTAATATTATCATAAGTATAACATTATTATTATTATTATTATTATGAATATTTTATAAATCTAAAAAATTAATTTTATTATTAATATTAGTTATATTATTTTTTGTTATATATTTTATATTATAAAATGTTTTATTTTTTATTCTTGTTTATTAATAGTAATATTTTTATTTTTATTAATTATTATTATTATCATTATTCATATTAATTATATTATTAGTTTATTTTCTTATATATTTTATAATTATATTTTGTGTGTACATATATTTATTGTATTATTTTTTTATTTAACTTATTATTATTATTATAATTATTAATAATTATAATAATATTAACATTTAATACTATCATAATTATAACATTATTATTATTATTATTATTTTGTTACTATAACTATTTTATAAATATACATTTTATAAATATACAAATTACACAATTGTTATTATTTTGTTATTAATATTAATTATATAATTTTTTTTGTTATATTATATATTGCATTTCATAATTATATTTTGTATTTAATTTTTTGTTAATAGTAGTATTTTTATTTCTATTAATTATTATTAATTATACTATTATTTTGTTATATTATACATTTTATTTTATAATTATATTTTGTGTGTGCGCATACGTAGTTATTTTATAATTTTTTTATTAATAGTAATTATATATATACACACATTTATGATTTTATTTTGGTAATATAATAATAATAATAATAAATATTATTATCATCATCATTATTCATAATTACATTAGCTTATTTAGTTATAATTTATTTTATAAATATATTTTGTGTGTGTAATATACATATATATTGTTTATATATATATATATATATATATATATATATATATATATATATATATACACACACACACACACACACACACACACACACACACATATATATATATATATATATATTATTATTATTATTATTATTATTATTATTATTATTATTAACATTATTAATAATATTATTATATAAAATAATTTTTATTCATTTATTACTAACATTAAGAGTTATTTTATTTATTTTTGTTTTATTTCATTATTGTTTAATATTTTATCAATAAAAGTTACACAGTATAATAAATACAGCATAATACAATATAAAACTAATTTTAATTTTAAAGCATAAATTAAGTATAAAAAATCTAAAGTAGAAAAGAATTATAAACCTAAGCTATATCAAATAGTGCACATATACTTATATATAACAGATATCTATTATTATAAAATAAAAAAATTAATAAAAAAAATCTCCAGCCTGGCAACAAAATATATTACATTTATCATCTAAATGTTCTATTAATAATAATAATAATAATAATAATAATAATAATTTATTATTAGAAATAATAATACATAATAATAAGAACAATATAAATTAAATATAAAAATTTTAACTGAAAAAAATTATAACGCTAAGCTACATCATCAAATTTTTATTCTGCTATTTTAGCAACTTTTTGCAAACCACATTTCTATTCTGCTCCTCCTAATCATTGTTTTCTTTCCTAACGCTTCCCAAAGCTTGTAATTCTCGCAGACTTTAGTAACAACACAAGCACTCTGCTCATAAATAACGCAAAAGCCGTTAAAAGCTTTCAAATGTGTCTCAAAACGAATCGATATCTCTCTCTGTAACGGGGAACGTCCCGGGGAGAGTCTTTAATTTTAAAAATCTATCTGTCGGGATTCGGGATGGAAATGGTTTCTAAATAAAGTCCAACAGATGAGAAGCCGTCACAGGACAGCGACAGCCCAAAGTAATTACAGCGTGACTCAGATCGAGAAGCCTTCCTCAGAGAGCCAGATCAGAGAGTGTGAGAAACGCTCACCTTCAGCTTCCCTTCACAATGCGGAAACCCGTCAAGCGAGGGGAGTTCGCATTTCTCCTGCGCGCCGTTCAGCAAGTCTGCGCACACAGAGAGAAAGAAAAAGAGAAAAGAACATAATTAGCACACAACAGTCCTAAAATGACACATTTCACAGCTGAAAATCAACAAGATTGCCTGGCACCCGGTTATCTGCCTGGAAGATCAATGCCGTCCAATTATCGCACAATGCACTCTCGAATTAACTAGCTAAAACACAATATTAGGTGCAAAAGCCACATTGTGATCACAAAGCGTTCAGATTGTCTCTAATAACTTATGTTGCCTCGTTTGAACTGATGAAATACATCTAAAGGATGTTTTTAACCCATTGGAAGTTGTTCTGCACTGTAAAAAAAAACAAAAAACTCAATTTGTTGAGTCAACTTAAAATAATTTGTTACCCTGCTGCCTCAAAATTATGTTCAGTCAACTCAAATAAGTTTATTTAGGTTGAAATGTTAAGTTGTACCAAGTGACAGTTTAGATATTCGAGTTGACTAGACAAAAACATTTTTGTTAAACTTCACAGCTGTGTTTGTTACTCGGCTGCCTTAAAATTTTACGTTGAATCAACTCAAATATCTAAGTTGTCATTTAGTAAAACGTAACATTTCAAGTTGACCAATTTTTTTTGAGTTGACTGAACTTAAAATTTTAAGGCAGCCAGGTAACAAATTATTTTAAGTTGACACAACAAATAGTTTTTTATAGTGTGAGACAATGTACCGAAACGCAAGCAGAACAAATTTGCTTTCACAAGTAAACAAGTACATGGGAAATGCATGTACAAATTAGTTTCAAGGATGTTTTGCAAGTTTAAACTTTATGCAAACTTAATTTCAGGTCCTGTTTCATGAGAATTGTAAACACGTATTATAATAGTCATAGCTTAAAGCTATATGCCAACTGTAGCCTCCAAATAAAAAAAACAGCATACCTAAAATGCAATTTTATTCCTCTGGCCCTCTTCGTTTAGGAGTCACACTTACTTTCTTCTTTTTTTTTTTTTTTTTTTTTTTTCAGGAAAATCAATGCAATACATTTTTGTTCAACACTATTTTTTGATTATTATTTAGAATTTTGAGGAGATTTTATGATACTATGCAATATTTATTACATTTTAATAAGCTATTTTTTCCATTGGAATTAATATATATTTTTGTATTTAATTATTTAGATAATATTTTTCAATACATTTAGATTGTCACTTTTTTTCTGCAGAGTGGCTGATATGTAGTTTAAACCACCAAAAGATTCTCTGAGTTTTTAATTTTTTTGTATTTCCCATTTATTTCCTTTGTTGGTCATTTTTGACCGCAAAGAAGTCAAGTGTGACTTTTTTTTTTTTTTGACAGTTTAAAATATCCAAATCATGTCCATGCTTTTTTTGTGTTCACATTGCTAAGTGTCAACTCATTTAGATGAAGCTACGATTTTTTTAATTTTAAAATATAAACATTTTCGGTCAAAAGCGATCGAAGAGGGCCAGAGGGTTAAAAGCAATTAAGCAATTTAAGATAAGCAGTTGTTTATTTATATGAGCAATAAACTTGCAGTGCCAAATTTTCTGCTAACGTCCCTTCCTACTGAATACTTCACAATCACAACCTAAAATCAACAAGCTTTTTCGGCACATGGGCACTCAGCCGGAAAAAGAGATCAATAATGCCGTTAATACGGCAAATTAACACAGCGTGAAATTAACACTAGGACTGAACACCCACATCTTGCCAAGTGCATTCAAACTGTCTTCAAAAGACATTCTGTTGCTGCTCTGCATTGCAGAAAGAAAAAAAAAAATGATGGATGTGAACTAATCTTACGTAAAAAAGACACTTCAACCAAAATGATAATCAAACCCTCATGTCGTTCCAAACCCTTAAGACCTTTGTTCATCTTCTGAACACAAATTAAGATATTTTTTAAAGTAAAATCCGAGAGCTTTCTGACCCTGCACAGACAGCAATGCAACCGACATGTTCAAGGCCCAAAATAGTAGTAAGAACATCATTAAAATAGTCCTTGTGACATCAGTGGTTCAACCATAATTTTATGAGCTACGAGAATAGTGTTTGTGCGCAAACAAAACAAAAAGAATAACTTTATTCAGCAATTCCTTCTCTTCCGACAGGTGTCTTTGACACGCGTTCACAAGAGTACCACAACGCATGCGTATGTTGTTTTGCTTTCTATCCATTCAAAAATTAATCTCGTAGCTTCATAAAGTAATGTCACATGAACGATTTTAACAATGTCCTTACTACCTTTCTAGGCCTTGAACGTGGTAGTTGCATTGCTGTCTATGCAGGCTCACAAAGCTTTCAGATTTCATTCAAAAAAATCTCAATTTATGTTCTGAAGATGAACGAAGGTCTTAAGGATTTGGAACGACATGAGGGTGAGTAATTAATTATATATTTTTTTTCTTTTTGGGCACACTATCCCTTTAAAATGTGAAAAATTTTGCAACTTTGCCTGTGTATAATACATCATAATGCATCAATGTTTTTCCAAAAAATGTACTATTACAAAAGTAGCTACTACAATAGTTGTTATGGTAGTTACATCACAATTGTGCTTTATATTATACTATAAAGGTTGTTAAAAATAAAACAAAAATGGACAAACAAAATCTGAGATATCTAAAGACCGAGTAAATGTTGATAACTAATGTAACAAAGTCGTATAAAACCACAACAGAAGACGTAAAGAAAGTAATTAGACAAAGAAGTTTGTAGTCAAAATTACTTTTTATTAAATTTACCTCAAATAAGTTGCTGCTTATAAGGCTCAAAACATAAAAAATTAAATGAAACATTGCCAGATAGGAAAAAAAAAAACAACAACAGTAAACTTCATTTCGTAAGTCGCAAGTTTCCTAAGTTTTCTATAGATTCCTTTGAACATCTAAAGGCCAAAGAACAAATAACTTTAAAGTAGTGCGATCAGCTAGCTATTTTTTATTTTAACCAATTGACAGCACTAGTGTCCGCACCAGCGGACTAATGGAACGCGTCTTTGCGTCTAAAAACTCGAGACGCAACGCTCTGGAATGGTTTAAAAAAAAAAAAAAAGCGCAGCATAGAACACGAGGGTCTCGAGACACGCTTTTGAGACGTGAAAGTTGAAATTCTTTTAACGGCGTCTTAAAAACGCGGTGCTCCTGTGTGAGGCGTTGCAAAAGACGCGAGACGCGAGCGTAACGGTTATGCATATCCGTCAAGCGCCTGTTCACATAGAAAAACTATGGAAAAGTAGCACATTGGAATGGAAAAATGCATTCTGTGTGAATGGCCCCTAAGGCTACGTTTTCATACTAGTGTGTTTTTTCATTTTAAAACGCATAACTTTTGCTACAGTTTTACCTGTCGTTTACACTACTCTGGCGTTTTCAACCCTCGAAAACTGAGACTTTTGAAAATGCTGCAGAACTGGTTTTAGGTTGCATTTCATTGTAAACTGACCAAAACAGACTTTTTAAAACAATGGCATGGATGCCCACATTCGCTCTGCGTATCTTTGACGACCGTGTAAACAATCCTTGATGACGTATGCAGCCTGAATGGTCATGTGACATGCGTTTTCGATTGTATTGTGTAGACGAAGATCATCTCTGTTTTAAAACAAAAACAAGCCAAGCGCAGCTGAAAAAAAAAAAAACGATCTGAAAGTGATTCTGACAATATCTGTGGCATTATCGTTATATCTCTTGTGTGGACTCTGCTATCGAGAACGGTTTTTACAACTATATATATTTTTTTAATAGTTATCGTCCTTGGTGTGAACAGGCCTCAAGTCTTTTAAACTTGTTTTAAGTATTTAAGTTCTATGATAGCTACCTTTGTTTATTTTTTGTTTTTTTCATTTATGGGACTTCTGTTCAAAGACGTACAAAAACGTATTTCATTACTGTTTTTGTGTTTACAAAAACAACTGAAATTTAAGCTTTTGTTAACAATAAAATACCTGACAGCTGCATTTTGCTTATCTAGAATCTAGAACAACAATTTACATTAAAAGGCTTAGAATACCAAAGAAAATGATAGCACAGCTTTATACTCTGAACTTTAACTTCTAACTGGCCTTTAGGGGCAAACAAACACAATCTAGCCTCGCTTTTTCCTTTCTCTCTAACACTGTTTGTGTCGAGCCATCAAATTCCGCAATCTCCTTCCTTCTGTGAAATGACTGATATGGATTTAGCCAACACATATGTTACGAAAGAACCTTGGACCATAAATGTACTATTTTGCAGATTCAAAAAAAGCAAATCTTTGGGGACACACAGTAGGCACACATAATCTACTGTGCAAGCAAATGTGTCTCTCTTCCAACACAAACACACACCTAAATTCTGCAGAACGAACCCTGATCCGAGTTTTACACTTTCACAGGCACTTCTATCTCAGGCAATTTACAGTAGTCACTCGGGTGTTCCCGAGAGTAAAGAGCTCTGTTCAAGGGCACAATAAAGATAAGCAATCTCAGTGACTCAAGTTACCGAGTTTAAAAAGCCAAGCGATGTAGAATATCAAGTGCAAGGCTGACACAAGTATATGACATCATCCTGCGGAAATGTCGTTTGTCAGGCTTACACGCAAGCGTGTTAAACATTACGATCTTTTAGGTTAAAACGGCTATTTGTTTTAGTGAATTTAATAGCTATTTGAAAGATTAAAGTTCAGTTAGATCATAATACCATAACTGCAAGAGATACACAGCAACTTGTTTAGTTTGGCTGGAAGTCACAGGATTCTAGCGTTCGACTTGACATCTAAAGATTAAATGCGCCGCCTGACGTTTTTGCTACTGATCATCGTCTCCCGTCTGTATTAGCTATAAAATCCCTAAAGAGATTAACCGGATCCACAGACTGGGATGTCAAGAAGAGCTTCTTAAAGCTTGCAGCTCAATCAAAAGCAACTGTTTTCGAAGGAAATGGGACAAAACAGAACAGAGGCAAGAGGGAAGAGGAGTCTAGGCGAGATGAGACAAAATGAGAGAAAACAAGATGACGACAGTGTAAATGAGATGAGGGGGAAAGAAGATGTGGGGAAATGAGAGGAGAGAACAGGAGAAAAGGTAAGACGAGACAATATGAAGGAGGGGAGGAGAGAAGTGAGGAGACTAGATAAGAGAACATGAGACAACACGAAGGGAGACGAGAGGAAATAAGATTAGAGAAGATAGGAAATAAGAGGTGAGGCAACGAAAATGAGATATGAAAGGAGAAGAGAAACAATGAGATGATACGAGATGAATCCAGATGAGTTGAGAGGAAAGGAGAGGAGATGAATCCAGGTAAGGTGAGATGAGAGGAGAAGAGATGAGATGATAAGACGAAAGGAGAGAAGACGAATCCAGGTGAGGTGAAATGAGATGAGATGAGATAATACAAATTATAAAAACTAAATTGAGAGATTATACAAGATGAAAGGAAAGGAATCCAGGTGAGATGAGATGAGGTTAGCTCAGATTGATGAGTTGATGATGATACGAGATGAGATGAATCCAGGTGAGAGGAGATGGTACAAGATGAAATGAGATGAGATTAATGAGTTGAGGTGATGCAAGATGAGACAAGATGATACAAGCGGAAAGAAGACCAGCACAAGATCAAGCTCAATAAAAGGAAAATACACTAGGGATGAGATGAGATAAGATGAGGAAAAAAAACAAGGTGAGACACAATGAAGGGAAAAGACACTAGATGAGACAAGACGAGAAGCTGAGATGAGACAAAAGGAGAGAGGAGGAACTCAGGTAAGGTGTACTGAGGTGAGATGAGATACAATGAAACGGAAAGACACTAGATGTGATCAGACAAGACGAGACAAGATGAGACTAAAGGAGAGAAGAACAACTCAGATGAGGTGAATGTGAGAATAGATGAGAGGAAAGAAAATGGTAAGGTGAAATGAGATGCAATGAGAGGTAAAGACACTAGATGAGATGAGAGGAGATGAGATGAGATGAGATGAGATGGAGACAGGAGAGAAGAGGAACTCAGTTGAGATGAGATGAGAGGAACTCAGTTCAGATGAGGTGGAGACAGGAGAGAAGAGGAACTCAGTTGAGATAAGATGAGAGGAACTCAGTTGAGATGAGATGGAGACAGGAGAGAAGAGGAACTCAGTTGAGATGAGATGAGATGAGAGGAACTCAGTTGAGATGAGATGGAGACAGGAGAGAAGAGGAACTCAGTTGAGATGAGATGAGATGAGAGGAACTCAGTTGAGATGAGATGGAGACAGGAGAGAAGAGGAACTCAGTTGAGATGAGATGAGATGAGAGGAACTCAGTTGAGATGAGATGGAGACAGGAGAGAAGAGGAACTCAGTTGAGATGAGAGGAACTCAGTTGAGATGAGATGGAGACAGGAGAGAAGAGGAACTCAGTTGAGATGAGATGAGATGAGATGAGATGAGATGAGATGAGATGAGATGAGAGGAACTCAGCTGAGATTAGATGAGATGAGAGGAGAGAAGGGGAACTCAGCTGAGATTAGATGAGATGAGAGGAGAGAAGGGGAACTCAGCTGAGATTAGATGAGATGAGAGGAGAGAAGAGGAACTCAGCTGAGATTAGATGAGATGAGAGGAGAGAAGAGGAACTCAGTTGAGATGAGATGAGATGAGATGAGATGAGATGAGATGAGATGAGAGAAGAGAAGAGGAACTCAGTTGAGATGAGATGAGATGAGATGAGATGAGAGAAGAGAAGAGGAACTCAGTTGAGATGAGATGAGATGAGATGAGATGAGAGAAGAGAAGAGGAACTCAGATGAGATGAGATGAGATGAGATGAGATGAGATGAGATGAGATGAGAGAAGAGAAGAGAAGAGAAGAGGAACTCAGTTGAGATGAGATGAGATGAGAGGAACTCGGCTGAGATGAGAGGAGAGAAGAGGAACTCAGTTGAGATTAGATGAGATGAGAGGAGAGAAGAGGAACTCAGTTGAGATGAGATGAGATGAGATGAGAGAAGAGAAGAGGAACTCAGTTGAGATGAGATGAGATGAGATGAGATGAGATGAGAGGAACTCTCATGAGATGAGACAATGAAAGGAAAAGATACTAGATGAGATGAGAAGACAAAAAAAGAGAAGAGGTGATGGGATGAGAACTAGATTATATGAGAGAAGATTAACCCAGGTGAAATGAGACAAGACAAATCACGGTGAGATGAGCTGAGATGAGAAACCATGAAAGAAAAATGAACTAGATGAGATGAGAGAAGAGGAATCCAGGTGAGACAAGGAGATTAGATGAGAGGAGGTGAAAGAAGATGAGGTGAAAGGAGAGGAAGCGGAAATGAGATGATATGAGATGAGACGAGACAAGATAAGACGAAAGACAAGGTTATACGAGGGGAGAAAAGATAAGATAAGATAAAAGGAGAAAAAAGGAAAGTGAAGACAAAAGATTAGATGAGAGGAGACAAGTGGAGAGGAAACAAGATGAGATGAGGTAAGGCGACGAGATGAAAGGAGAGGAGACATGATGGGACGAAAGGAGACAAGACTAGTAAAGAGAAAAGAAGACAAAAGGAAAGAAGAAGTGAGGAGACAATTGGAGAGAAAACAAAACGAGAAGAGATGAAGAGAGGGGAGGCAAGGACACAAACTGCTGTAATGTAAGGGTGTTAGCCATGTGATTTCACAAATGATTCGATTTGCAAGGGCTAGATCATCTTTCAGCGCTCTCTCTCTCCCTCATAAACAGTAAGACATGATGGCGCTGTAGAACAATGGCTGGCCGCAACCTAAATAGAACAGAACACATTAAGAGCACATCCTGTAAACGAAACAAACACCCCACTGTGGGAACACCAAACAGTCTAGGATAGGATGTATGTGTCATTCACAAATCCACGTCGCTTAAGGTCACACACTAACAAACAAAGAATTTAGACCATTTTGAGAGGCATGAAAAACAGAAGAGTCACAGGGGAGAAAAGACAAAAATGACTCAAGGAAGTACATTAGCCTAACCGAAATAGCCTGAAAGACAGAAAATGAGGAATGACTGTAATGCGAAGACAAAAACGAGCTGTGAAATTCACCTCTGCTCAGCTTGATGTCATGTCCTGAACGCTTTAACTCAATCAGCTGGTTGGGTGTGTTTAACATACAAACGCAATTTAGAGCTACATTAGGCCTTAATTGGACTTAATTAGACATGAACACACAAACAAACCCTAATCAGTGTCACACACACACACTGGACACACTTGTCTACCACAGAGAGATTGTTTTACAACAGAGAACCCAATGACATAAAGACCCATGCAAGGCATTCTGGGATGCAGTGATCCATTACTGGAACTGGAGAGGCCCAAAGCAAACTACATTGGAGAAAATGTACCCCAAACATGGACCGTATGCTATTTCCTCTGGATTCTTGAGGTATGCACCCATGCATGCAATTTCAGGCTAGTGTTACCCACAATTCCTTGCACTACTTAAGAGTAGATTGTCTGTGATGGTTTTCTATAGATTTTGTTCTTCGAAGATGAGATGATACAAAAAAAGATGAGATTAGACAAGAGAAGAGGCCTGTGCAATGCATTATGGGACGCCGTGACATCACCTGTACTGACACTAGCCAAACCTGAATCCAATTTTGCAGGATATCAATACTAAATAGTGCATACTGTTTCTAATTTTTGAAGCGTTCATTCATTTGTGTACCTTAGTAGTATTAAGTATTAAGTATTAGTGGACTAGTTTGCAACATTTTCAAACTAAATCTCAAGGATGGAAGCGTGTATATGTTTCTGTATTTTGGGCTAATATTACCCACAATTTCCTCAGGACTACGAAAGTTTATGACATTTTTTGAGAGGGAAACCTTTTGTGTTAAAGAAAAAATGGCAAGAATGCCAAGAACATTTTTGATGCTTGTAAGCATTCGTGAACTTTTAGCTAATATTACCCACAATCCCCTTTAGTGCTACAAAATGTAAAGAATTTTAAAGAAAGTTAAAGAAACATACTAGGAATATGATAGATATCTGATGCAAGTATACATTTGTGAACTTTAGGCTATTATTACCCACAATCCCTTTAGCTATTAGATGCTATTTAGCTTTTCTATTAAAGAAACATGCTAAGAATCTAACAATCCCTTTAGCGCTACAAAAGTGGGCTAGTTTGCGAAGGTTTTTAGCGTGACCTCAAGAAACGTGCCAGAAATCATATGGACTTTCGAAGTGTTTATAAGTTTCTAAACTTAAGGCTAATTTTACCCACAATCCTCTATAGCGCTACAAAATGTAAAGAATTCTAAAGAAATTTAAAGAAAGTTAAAGAAACATGCTAGGAATATGATAGATATCTGATGCAAGTATATATGTTTGTGAACTTTAAGCTATTATTACCCACAATCCCTTTAGCGCTAATAAAGTGGGCTAGTTTACGAAGGTGTCCTATTCACGAAACATGCCAGAAATCATACGGATTTTCTGAGTGTCTATAAGTTTCTAAACTTAAGGCTAATTTTACCCACAATCCCTTTAGCGCTATGAAAGTTTGCAATGGGAGGGCTTTTCTGTTAAAGAAACATGCTAGGAATCTGATAGATTACTTATGTGAGTATGTGCACTTTAAGCTAATATTACCCACAATCCCAGCGCTACTATAGTGGGCTAGTTTGCGAAGGTTTTTAGTGTGACCTATTCAAGAAACATGCCAGAAATCATGGAAGTGTTTATACGTTTCTAGACCTCAGGCTATTATTACCCACAATCCCTTTAGTGCAACAAAAGTTTGTGATGTTTTTTGAGGGGAAACTCTTCTGGTAAAAAAAACATGGCAGGTATTCTGAGGATTTTCTGAAGTGTGCATACATTTATGTACTTTAGGCTAATATTACCCATAATCTCTTCAGTGCTACCAATGTGGACTAGTTTCTGGTGTTTTTGGAGGAATGTTATTGTAAAAAAAATAAATAAATAAAAATTGGAATGTAAAGAATTTAAATATACATATGTTTGTGAACACTCCTGTCAGTGCTTTTTAGGACCTTTTCAGATAAGAAAACATGCTAGGAATCCGATGACTTTACGAAGCGTGCATAAGCTTGTGTACTTAATGGTAATATTACCCACAATCCCGTCAGCAATACAAAAGTAGACTAGTTTTGGACAAGTGTATCATCATGAGCTTGATTGCTGATTGGCCAATAACGTCCACACATCAAGTTAGACACGAACTTCACTGAACTTCCTTCTTACGGTCACACACAACAGCAATGATTAGCTAAGCGGAAGAGAGAAAAGGAACAATTTTAAATCCGCATGTGGTGCTACACAGAGTGGAAAAAACAGCTGTGCTTGACACAGGCTCAATATACACTCTTGTAAACACACACATCTCATAAACACACACACAGATGGGCGTTTTCTGCCAGACACTCCTCCAGGCTAAATAGTGCGAGACCCCGCACGACAAACAACAGTCATCAAGACGACACTGAGTGTGTCTATCAACGAGAAAACCGCAAGAAAATGAGGAGCGAGAGAGAAAAAGCCCTCAGGAGAGCTGTCTCTCTCTCTCTCTGCTGCGCTTCAGTAAGACACATTTCCCTCAGAGCGGCATGTGTTTGTCTATCTCATGCCAGAAAACACACGCTAAGGGCACTTCTATGGCTAGTATGTAGGAGTGTGAGAGTACAGTGCTCTCTGTGTGTGCTTTAATCTCCGTTCTACATGATTTGAGGCCGTTAATTTCTGCCAAGCTGGAAGGGTTTTACTGAAGCTTTTAAACACTTGCTTTATGGTATTTTTGAATTTTGTTGCAAAAAAGGCAGCATTTTTGGTTGCAAAAAAAAAAATCTGGAAATCAAAAAGGCTTAATTTTCTGTAGGTAAAATAAAGACAAAATTAAATGAAATAAATAAAACATCTAAGCTCAAAAAGTGAGCTCAGTAATGCTGTGCTGTGATCTGGAACGACCATTTCAGGCAACACATCCCAAAAATACATGAGCTGAAACAGTTTTGGGCATAAAATGGGCCAAAATAACTTCACGTCACTGCTGTAGGTCCGATATGCAGCTCTGGCAATTCAGAAGGATCCAGAAGACTTCAGTTTTGGACCTTTAATGCCCAAATTCACGTTTTACATAGGAACTACTAAAAAATTAAAAATTGATTTAATGTTTAAGGCTCTTAATTAAGTTTCACTGTGTGTGCTGACCATCTTTCTCTGAACCAGATCATCGTCCCACAAGAGAACGGTCCAACAATGAGCCTTTCAGTACCCAGAGCTGATAACTATCACATTCTGACTACGCAAGAGCCGAAAAGGCTAACAATGTGACTGACAGACATGCAGTTACAATCTTATTAGAGACTAAAAAAGACGTGTGCTCTCTCCTCAGCAACATACTGCTTAATGACACAGCACAAAAGCATCAAACCCAACTGATGAAATTCAAAACCAGTCCGTTCACCTGCTACGCTTCTTAGGCTTCAGTTACACCTGTTGAAAGTATCTCTCGGCACATGCACCCATCCCCCGAGACCTCACACGGGCCGACAACAACGGACTGTTAAAGCAGATCCAAAATGAGGAACCAAAAACATTTTTGCAGGTTGTGTGCAAAACTAAACAGGAAGTCTCTATCGTGACCGTCTTGCATGGTTGGTGAGATGAGCTATTGCATTCAGCTAGTTGTGGTTAGTATTACTGGTTCAGCCTGTTCCCTAAAGATGGAAGCCACATCCGCCTCAAACGCATAAATGCAACTGCTGGGACACTACACACCCAACCGCGACTCTCTGGAGACCTCCGGCTCTGCAAAACAGGTGATAAACATGCAGAACTGGGAAATTATGAGCAAATGTGTGCTCATAAAAAAGGAAGTCGTTAGCTAAGTCTCATCCGGTAATTTTTTTTAATCAGATCAAATCATCTGAAAAGGTTTCGCAACAATAATAAAATCACACTTATGCAGAAAATAAGTTCCAGATGACAAGGGAATGGGAAAACAAATGCTGAATATTAGCAATTATCAAAATCCTTTTAATATCGTCCACGTATCGCTCATTTCACATCAGTGCAACCCTCAAGTGGGTTAAAGGGGCTAATAGAAAACCAAACTAGATTTCTGGTAACACATTACCTGAAGAAAGAGGCAAACTACTTACAAAACTTGCAACCTTGAAGGTTGATCGTTTTTACGAAAAAAATCACTAAGCTTGTATCACTAAGAAAAGTAGTAGGACATTGTTCACAACAAATCACATAATTTGAGGAACTGTGACAAATTCACTTAAGCACGAAGTCAAAAAATATTAACTTTTAGTATCCTCCATTTATCGCTCATAACATGAAAATAATTACTGGACAGAATATCAACATCGGTGCAACCCTCAACTGGGTTAAAAGAGATAAATAAATACAATTTGAACTATTCACATATTTCGAAGGAACAGAACAAAAAATTCAATTGAACAGTCAAAAATCATAACTTTACATTCGTAACTTATTAATTAATTTATTGTAATACCACAAGAATAATCAAATGGCCAGAATTTTCAAACCAGCGCAACCCTTAAGTGGTTTAAAAGGGATTAAAAAAAATGTTTAACTAGGCATTTTTTGAAGAAACTGACGAAACTCGCACCCTTCAAGTTAAGCTGAATATTTTTACATAAGTAAATTCAAGAAATCATACATGCATCATGAAGAAACGGGACAAATTCAAATGAACATTTAGAGTTAAATAATCGTAACTTTTAGCATTGTTCATTTATCGCTTGTAACATGAGAATTTTAATATTGGTATTACGTTGTTCCAAACAAACGTGCGTATGCGCTGCTGTGTTCAAGCGTAACAACAATTGTCATCGCAAAACTGATTTAAATCCGATCTTCAATTCTCGCATTATGTGTCAATTTAACGGAGATCACATCAAGGAAAGCAACAGATAAGTGGGTGCATTTTATTGATTATCAGCTAATTTCAAGATGAAAGACTGCAAGAGGAGAGAGCACGGCATCCGCACTGCAAAGTTTGTCTTACTACTTTTAATGAAGATGACTATGAGATGAGCATCTGCGACTTACTTTCAGTTTCATTTGTAGCAGTTTGAGTGTCGGCTTGCTGAAGAGATTTGTTATTTTAACATTTTGGGAGAGGAAAATTTGCATATGTGGTTTCAACAACAAGTTTCGTCTGGAATGCGGCCCAGACTACCTCCTGAAGTGGTTTGAGATCAGATTTAAATTAGTCTCGAAAGCGTTTCAGGGGGCATTTACACCTGGTCTTTTCACGAGCGGATAGATATCCAATCAGAGAAAACGCATAAAGTGACCAGGTGTAAACAAAGTATCCCGTGGATGAAATCAGAAATAAGTAAATGCTATTTATATATGAAAAAAACATTTTTAAATAAAATGAAAATATAAAAAAATAAAAAAAATAAAAAATATTAGTTTATTTTAAATTATATTTGTGGGAAAAAATACATTAACTAGAATTTAGAATTTTTTCATTCATGCATTCAGCATGTGATGCTTCATATTTGATTATTTGAGAATGGTTCGGACCACAGAGAAGATTATTTGTACTCCCCTGTCCACCTCCTTCAAGAACTGTATACATCCAGAGTTCAGAAAATCACCTTGGATCCCATACATCCAAGCCATTCCTTCTTTGAACTTTTGCCATCTGGCCAGCGCTACAGAGCCCTAAATACCAGGACAACAAGGCACAAGAACAGTTTCCCCCCCCCCCCCAGGCAATCCACCTTATAAACAGCTAAATGTTCCCCCCATTGTGTAATAAAAAAAATTTGCAATAACCTTATTTATTTGTCTATGTTAATGTCACAAAAACAAATTCCGTATGCGCAAGCATACTTGGCAATAAAGCTCTTTCTGATTCTGATTTATTTTTGAGTTGTACATGGACAAATAAAGGTTTTGTTATTGAAAGTCTTTATTTTTTTATTATAGTAATATATTGTTGTTTTTTTCAATGGCTCTTTTGAAAAAATGAACCCGACCCCAGCCTTAATTGATTTAAAAAAAAACTATGAAAAAAAATAGACTTTTGGTTAGACACTGCATGAAGAAAGTGGCTCGTACAAAACGCACAACTTGAAGTTAAGCCATTTTTACACAAAAATCATACAAATGTCATAACTGCACACGTTTCTAAAAACACAACTTGAGTTGCTGTGGATGCTACTATAGTTAGCATACTTGGTGTGAACAGGCCTTAACTGTAACTTTAACCCTAAGTCTCTTTAAGCAAGCAAGGATGAATGCTTTCTTTGTGCTATTGTTCTTAGCCTACGAGTGTTTAGCTTATTAATTACACGTTGGCCTTGTGTCCACCAGCGGCATCTACGAGCACAATGAAGCAAGCCATTCTGTTTGCTAACAGTGGGTATCTCTGTCTGTGTCTCTCGCTCTCCCTCTCTCTCTCCAAGGATTCTAGGCTCTAGTCAAGAGCCAGAAGTGAAGAGCGTGCCAGCGGCGTCATTTCAGCACCGTCCAGAGAGATGGTAACAGACACCGCTGGCGCAAACAAACACGCACACACACACACACACACACACATAGACACACAAGCCATGAGCCGCACAAACACCTGGGCTCTCTTCGCTGCTGGCACGCGAAGACGATAACCTCTGAGAAAGAGAGAAAGCTGAGGTGAAACGTGCTATGTTTGGATAGATAACATCGGCGGGCGACGGTTCAACGGTTTTAATCGGGTGAATCCACAGACGCAGACGTGAGATAATGCCAATCCAGGTCTGATGTTATCCTAAGAGTAAGGACAATAGGAATATTTTACCAAAGGACCAAACATTTGCATATTACATGTGTTAAGTGAGTCATTTCTGAGCTAGCAACAGATTTCCCAAATAAAAGTTTCAAACATTCCAACCACCTTCTGGATATTTAGGTCTGAAACTCAAGACACTGGTTAAGATAGTGTTGCTAGGTTGTTGTTTTGCACAACAACATTTATCTCTTAGTATTTATGGTTATCTTATTATGATGTTATGAGTTTTTTTTTTAAATAATGCACTTTACCTTAAGTTTTCTTCAGTCTTCGACAAAGTATTTAAAACATTTGCAACATGTTTGGAAAAATACTCAGTGGACCTTTTAAAATGTACCTAGCCAACATGTTACTTGAATCATAGATGGATCTTCATACAAAGTAGTTGTAGTTTGCCTTTTTAAAGTTATGTTATCATAGTTAAAAATAACAGCAATGAACTAGGAACAATAATTTATGCTCAGATTTAAAACCAAAAAAAAAACCAAAAAAAAAAACTGATCTTTCTGCATTATAACAACATTATTTTCTACTGCAAGTTTTAATTAGACGAATTTGTTGATACAAATGTGAGACGCTGATTCAGCTCTGATGAAACCTCAATGAGAAAACAGTGAGAATCCTAAACAAGAATTTTGAAAATGATGAACAACTTAAAAGAAATTAGTCAGCGGAATATCCAGAAAAATAACTTCAGCTAGCTGATAATTTAGTTAATTTATCGCTAATACCACAAGAATAATCAATGACCAGAATTTTTATATCGGTGCAACCCCTAAGTGGTTTAAATGAGATAAGAAAACAGAAAGAAAACCAAACTAGATTTTTGGCTACACATTATCTGAAGAAAATTCAGTTAAGATGATAATTTTTACGTAAGAAACTGCCAAAACTCGCAACCTTGAAGTTACATTGATAATTTTTATGTAAAAATCGCAAGTTTGCAAAGTTAACAAATAACGTAGTAGGACATTGTTTACAATAAAAAAAAACAAGCTGGATTATTGGCTACATGTTATCTAAAGAAATTGCAAAAACTTGCACAAAACTTAATTGTTTTTACATAAAATTTGTAAGTTTCATTACTAAGAAAAGTAGTAGGACATTTTTCGTCACACAATTTGAAGAATCATTCACATATCTCTAAGAAACTGGATAAATTCTACTGAACACTTAGAGTTGAAAATCGTACAATTGAATATCGTCCATTTATCGCTCATAAAATGAAAATACTTATTGCCCAGAATTTTAATATCATCAACCCTCAAGTGGGTTAAAATAGATAAACAGAAAAACAAACTAAATTTCTGGCTAAACATTATCTGAAAAAATTGCCAAAACTTGTACAAAACTCGCAACCTTGAAGTTACGTTGATCACTTGTATGTAAAAATCGTAAGTTTGCATTAACAAGCAAGCAGTAGGACATTGTTTACAATAAAAATAAAACCAAGCTAGTTTTTTGGTTACATGTCATCTGAAGAAATTGCCAAAACTCGTACAAAACTTGCAACCCTGAAGTTAAGTTGATCATTTTTATATAAAAATCGTAAGTTTGTATTAACAAGTAAAGCATTAGGACATTGCTTACAATGAATAGAAAACCAAACTAGATTTTTGGTTACGAGTTATCTGAAGAAATTGCCAAAACTCGTACAAAACTCGCAAACTTGAAGTTCCGTTGATCATTTTTATGTAAAAATTGTATGTTTCATTACTAAGAAAAGTAGTAGGACATTATTCGCAACAAGTTACACAATTTGAGGAATCATTCAAGTGTCTCGAAGAAACTGGATAAATTCTACTGAACACTTAGAGTTGAAAATCGTACAATTGAATATCGTCCATTTATCGCTCATAAAATGAAAATACTTATTGACCAGAATTTTAATATCATCAACCCTCAAGTGGGTTAAAATAGATAAATAGAAAACAAATTTTTTGGCTAAACAGTATCTGAACAAATTGCCAAAACTCGTACAAAACTCGCAACCTTGAAGTTAAGATGACTGTTTTTATGTACAAATCATACGTTTGCATTAAGGAGAAAAGTAGTAGGACATTGTTACTTTGAGAAATCTTATGCTGAAAATTACAGTATTTGGCATCCCTCTTTGTGCTAGCTACAAGCTTTGGTCTGTTGTGGCTAACATCAGTATGTGTTTACGAAAAAAACATCTAAGCTAACTGGCTGATGGAACTTTGAGGTTATTTGCTTCCAAAACAAACTCCACAAATAAACTCGGTCTCTCAGATCCTGTAATCAACATTTTTGGGCCAATCAGAAGACAAATTCAATCGTTTATAAGTTGTCAACTGAGAGAAACAACTTTCAATCTGCAACAAAGACACATATGCTAATACAAAAGAGGTTTGAGGTTAACAGCAGGTGACCTACAAACAAAAAGCCATTCTGGTTTCTTCAAACACTAAATGTACCCATTGAGAGGATCTCTGCGAGAACGAGCAGAAGGAGAATGTTCTCTGATGTGGGCGCAAGAGTTCACACGTACACTCGCCAGTTTACAGTTCCAACACCGAGACCACAACGAGTCTTTGTGCGGCCCTCTCAGACGGTATTACTTAGATTTGTCATCATGTTGATGGACTATAAAGAGTCGTTTGATAGCTCTGAGAAGCAGGACTTTGCTTTCTTTTCTTCGCTAGCTGCCAGGCCCACTCTGTCATTCGTCAGGGAATAATAGCGCTTTGGAGAGCCTGGGACTGTGTGTAAAGATTCAAACTGCTGTTATCCTGAACTATTACTTACATCTGAAAATGTTGGTTTGAGTTCTTAAAGACATCTACGGCATTATCGACCATGACATGTAGTCGTAGACGAAAAGTCAAAGTTAAACAAACCGAGGCCTAAACGACATTCCAACATTCGCTAACCAATGGCAAAACTCACTGCTATTAAATTTGCATCTTCTAGGTGGTTTTAGCACATTGTTAAGTGGTTGCTAGAGGTTTTTTTAATGTGTTAAGCGGTTGCTAGCATCTTCCGGCTTACTTTAACATGTTGATTTGCAGCTGCTAGCATGTTCTTGATGGTTTTAGCATGTTGTTAAGTGGTTGCTGAAGGTTTTCCAGGTGTTTTTAACATGTTAAATGGTTGCTAGCATCTTCTGACTTATTTTAACATGTTAATTTGCAGGTGCTAGCACATTCTTGATAGTTTTAGTGCATTGTTAAGTGGTTGCTAACGGTTTTCCAGGTGTTTTTAACATGTTAAATGGTTGCTAGCGTCTTCTGGCTTATTTTAACATGATAATTTGCAGGTGCTAGCATGTTCTTGATGGTTTTAGCGCATTGTTAAGTGGTTTCTAATGGTTTTTCAGGTGGTTTTAACATGTTAAGCAGTTGCTAGCATCTTTCGGCTTGTTTTAACATGGTAATTTGCAGGTGCTAGTGAGTTCTTGATGGTTTTAGCGCATTGTTAAGCGGTTGCTAACGGTTTTCCAGGTGTTTTTAACATGTTAAATGGTTGCTAGCGTCTTCTGGCTTATTTTAACATGATAATTTGCAGCTGGTAGCATGTTCTTGATGGTTTTAGCGCACTGTTAAGTGATTGCTAACGGTTTTCCAGGTGTTTTTAACATGTTAAGCAGTTGCTAGCATCTTTCGGCTTGTTTTAACATGGTAATTTGCAGGTGCTAGTGAGTTCTTGATGGTTTTAGCGCATTGTTAAGTGGTTGCTAACGGTTTTCCAGGTGTTTTTAACATGTTAAATGGTTGCTAGCGTCTTCTGGCTTATTTTAACGATAATTTGCAGCTGGTAGCATGTTCTTGATGGTTTTAGCGCATTGTTAAGTGGTTGCTAACGGTTTTCCAGGTGTTTTTAACATGTTAAATGGTTGCTAGCGTCTTCTGGCTTACTTTAACATGATAATTTGCAGGTGCTAGCATGTTCTTGATCGTTTTAGCGCATTGTTAAGTGGTTTCTAATGGTTTTTCAGGTGGTTTTAACATGTTAAGCAGTTGCTAGCATCTTTCGGCTTGTTTTAACATGGTAATTTGCAGGTGCTAGTGAGTTCTTGATGGTTTTAGCGCATTGGTAAGTGGTTTCTAATGGTTGTTCAGGTGGTTTTAACATGTTAAGCAGTTGCTAGCATCTTTCGGCTTACTTTAACATGTTAATTTGCAGCTGGTAGCATGTTCTTGATGGTTCTAGCGCATTGTTAAGTGGTTGCTAAAGGTTTTCCATGTGGTTTTAACGTGTTAAGCTCTTGCTAGCGTCTTCTGGCTCATTATAACATGTTATTTTGCAGCCGCTTGTGTGTTCTTGATGGTATTAGCATGTTGTTAAGTGGTTGGTAATGGTTTTTAGGTTTCCAGCTGCTAGCATGTTCTTGATGGTTTTAGCATATTAAACGGCTGCTAAAGGTTTTCCAGGTGGTTTTAACATGTTAAAAGTTGCTAGCGTCTTCTGGCTTATTTTAACATGTTAATTTGCAGTCTCTAACGTGTTCCTGATGGTTTTAGCACATTGTTAAGCAGTTGCTACAGTGTTCCTAATCATTTTTATGTGCTGCTGTGTGGTTGCTAAGGTTGCTAACAAGTCAAAAAATGTATATGCTATGGCTATTTTTCGCCAGTTTCAACGTCTGCCAACATATTTATTATATTAGCTTTTTTTTTGGTTTAAATTTTTTTAGTTCATCAAGTTAAACTACATGAAAATGTAAAATGTAAAAAGATTGGTATTGCAATGATGCTTGACTTATCAAGCAACAATGGCAAAAAGAGCTAAATTATTTACGCTTTGTCTTCTTCGGAAATCAAGTTAACATTGACAGGACATTGAGTGTTACATAATCTAATCCCATAATAAGACAGCATATCCATCACATACTGTAATTCTAACCTGCCTTTGCACTTAATGTGTCTTCTAAAGTAATTTTGAGATATAATTTGAGGTCTGAGATATAAACAAAAGGTCGTCACCAGAACTGTCATCACAGCGGGTCTGTCAAAAAAGCAGTCGGAGAGAAAGAGGGTTAGCGATATCCAGCCGCTGTCAAGCCCCGCATGACTCAACAGGGGTTTGGCCTATATTAAGCACAGTGAGTCAGAGACGATGATCACATCCGCGCACACATCAAGTCAAGCGACAGAGAAATCACACACACACACAACCTTTGCAGATAAGCACTGTGGATGAACCATGTTACAGTGAAGGCATCAGATGGTAATACCATGTTTTTTAGTAGAAGCGTGGAACTGAATGATTACCATGTGTACTCCTGAGAATAGCACTGTAAAAACATGGTATTACCATGGTAAATGTCCAAAACTAATGTATAAATATCATAATTGCACATACAAGAAAACATGGTATTACTGTTGTAAATATTCGAAGCTACCTCATTATAACTGTACATGTACCAGAAAACATGGTATTAATGTGGTAAATGCATAAAAGCATAATTCCATTGTACATAAAATACATGGTAAATATTTAAAAACCATGGTAAATATTTAAAGCCATGGTATTATAACTAAACACACACCAAACATGGTATTACTGAGGTAAATGCATAGAAGCATAAGAATTACATAGCATGTAAACAAAAAACACGGTTGTACAAGAAAACAGAGTATTACTGTGGTAAATAACTAAAGCATTAAAAACATGGTATTACTGTGAAAAATGTCCAAATCCATGATATTTTAACTGCAATTGTACAAGAAAATATGGTATTACTGTGGTAAATACCCAAACCAGGGTGTATAACTGTACATGTACAAAAAAAGCATGGTATTACTGTGGTAAATGTCTGAAAACATAGTATTACCGTAGTATATATCCAAAAAACATGGTTTTACTCTAGTAACATTTCCAGATCCATGGTATGACAGTGGTAAATACCCAAACCAAGGTTTGTATTACTGTGGATGTACAAAAAAGCATGGTATTACTGTGGTAAATATCTAAAAACATAGTATTACTGTAGTATATGTCCAAAAAAACATGGTTTTACTCTAGTAACATTTCCAAAACCATGGTATGACTGTGGTAAATACCCAAACCAGGGTTTGTATAACTATACATGTACAAATAAAGCATGATATTATTGTGGTAAATGTCTAAAAACATAGTATTACCATTGTATATATCCAAAAACCATGGTTTTACTTTAGTACATTTTCAAAACAATGGTATGACTGTGGTAAATACCCAAACCAGGGTTTGTATAACTGTACATGTACAAAAAAGCATGGTATTACTGTGGTAAATATGTAAAAACATAGTATTACCATTGTATATATCCAAAAACCATGATGTTACTCTGATAAAATTTCCAAAACCACTGTATTACAATTGCTCATATCCAAAAAACAAGGTATTACTGTGGTAAATATTTAAAACCACGGTATTATTATTGTATGTGAACAAGACAATAAGGTATTATTGTGGTAAATATCCAAATCAGGGTTTGTATAACTGTACATGTATGAGAAAGCATGGTATTACTAAAAACATAGCATTACCATTGTATATATCCAAAAAATATATGGTTTTTGCTCTAGTAACATTTCCAAAACCATGGTATTACTGTGGTAAATAGCCAAACCAGGGGTTGCATAACTGTACAAGTGGCCAAAACCTGTGTTTTATAAATGTACATATCCAAAAATCACAGTATTACTGTGGTAAATGTCCTAAAAGCATGGTATTATTTGGCTACACCAGTAACCACAGTTCAACTATGGCATTTATAGTGCAAAATTATACAATATTGTGAAATTTACCATTGTTGACAATGAGCACAGTAACCGATCAGTTAAAACAGTTCAACTTTAGCAACAACATTAAATTTCATGTTCAAAAACATGGTATTACTATTCAAAAATGATCATGTTATTGCCATGGTAATATCAAGGTACTTTGATATATCCCATGTTACTGAATGATAGAGAATACCACAGTTTTACCATGGCAGGCATCCAACCGTAATATTACATAAAATTCAGTCATCCGATCAACAAGACAATCTCCCAGATGGCACTGTGCCTACACTCACACACACGCTTAGAGTTTAGCATCAAACTTCAATGCTGCCAAGTCAAACTTTGCTTTAGTGACAAATTCAAGCTACATTAACTCTCGGTTTCATCACTACGACCTGAAACAACAGTACATTAGCAAATGAATAAACACAGATGTAGCAAAAGTCAACCAGTGTAACTGTTCAACAAAAAAAGAACGTCACGTGACCCTAAAGAAAACCAGTGGAGGATTCTACTTTCCATGAACGAATCATACCGTATTTGTCGATAAATATCCTGACTACAAAGCTACCACCCATAATGTAACCAAGCCCTGTATTCTATCAAATACTTGGTGAAACTACAAACAGTTCATTTTCTCCCACGGTCGTAAATCATCTTGGAGCTGAAGGAAAATCAATGGGAACCAATAAAGAAGGCAGGAACTGTGAAAAGAAAACCATGTATGTGTGTGTGTGTGCGATGCATACGAGAGTGTGGGCTGCGATGTGTAAAGAGTGCTGTGTTTACTTGGAGCTCTGCGGAAGACCGTGGACTTTGGAAATGGTCAAAGTGAACCAGAATGGCTCACTAGAAAGATGATCAGAAAATACTTCAATACTATAAAGAGCATCTGTACCTGCCACGTTGACTTTCTCTGGGTTGACGGGGTTCGGTCCAGGGGTTCCAGTTCCATTGGTCAGGTTGGTGCTGGTGCCGTTGTACATGATATTGTCCACTTTATTCTCCAGCTTTGATAATCTCTGCATTATGTTATCCAGAAGAACAGCTAGAGTCTTCTTCAGATCTGCACAACAGAATATAATATACATATAATTAGCTAGATTACAATAAAGCAGAGAAATGTATACAATTTGTTTTTAGTACACACACACACACGTGTGTGTAATTTTGTAGATGTACAAGAAAATTTCTATATGAATACTTGTATGAAAACTTATATGTATATATGAAAAACATTTACAACAACAATTTTGGTTTAAAAAAATTATATAAAATTTACTGTATATTTATTTTCAACATTTCTTGAATCTAACTTAAGTGCAGTATCAATTAATTTCAGTAATTTAGTATTTAAGTAATATAATAATTACCACTTATTACACCTATTTTATATAATATACACTACATTAAATATATATAACTTACATAACATTTTAGTTTTTATTTTATACACACATATAATATATATATATTCTCGCAATACAATTTTTTACAAATACAAAAATAAAACAAAAACAATAATTTACTACAGAAAAATACATTTTGTGTGCACATAATTATTAAAAAAAAATTCTTGAATCTACCAAAAATGTTGTATTATTTAATTATTAAGTATTATTTTTTATATGAAATGTAATTTGTAGGAATTTCTTTTGGTATGAAATTGTGTGTGTGTGTGTATATATATATATATATATATATATATATATATATATATATACACACATACACACACATATACATACATACATACACACACACACACAATTTCATACCAAAAGAAATTCCTACAAATTACATTTCATATAAAAAAATAATAATTCCATCGATATCATGTAATTGTTGTTAATAAAAAAAAAAGAATAATAATTCCATAAAATACATTTTGTGCATGTATATATTATTTTCAAAAGTTTTTGTATGTAACTGAAATAGGGCTGTCAAACGATTAATCGCGATTAATCACATCCAAAATGAAAATTTGACAGCCCTAAACTGAAAGTTCACACAAACATAAAACAGTATTAAGGTAAATGTATAAATGTTGTTATTTTTATATAAATGTTTATATTTCAAAATGTTTAGCATCTGAATAAATCTTCACAAGTTTTTTTACACACAAAAATATGAAACTTTAATGTTAGTACTTAGCGTATAAAGTATAAAGCTATAATACATAAAACGTAAAAAAAATAAAATAGTTACTTAAATTGCCATTTCTTACACATTTTTTGTGAATATTATATATGTATGTAGATAGATAAGTTTTTCTGTCTTTGTCTTCTATAATTAATAGAATAGAATAGAATAGAATCATTATGATGAACTATATAGGCTAATAACTAATAGGCACGGTGCCCATTTAGATGTTCAATCCACACACACTCAACCGAACGAGGCCAACACACCTCCAGCATTTCAAACAGGCTTTAATGTAACTCCATCTGAAACACAAGCTTCCTGCAGGGGTAAAGCAGCATCCATACGCTCAATAACTCAATAACCAAGAGCTTCATCTTGATAATGCTGTAAAAGATGACTATGCTCCAATGCAGAAAGAGACAGAGAGGGCGAGTGGGGTTTAGAAAGATCCAAATGTAATTACGAACTATACAGATTCTTGATTCAGTGATTCATAGTGTTAAACAATCTAAATTAGCAAACAAACTGCATGTAATGAACAATTACAATAGAGAAGGATGTATAAGCTTTATTATTTAACTTCTGTTGGGTGATGACAATTACTGTCATATAATGTATAACTCATCCAGACTACTTGAACTAAGAAAACATTTTCCAGTTACATATTTTAGGGTGCTTTGAAGTACTAGCTCGTGTATCTCAATCACATCTCATAAAAGGATGAAGGACACAATAGGAATGTACTTCTAATGATGCATGAGTAGTGAAGACTGGCCCAATTTCCCCATCCAATCAAATCCCAAATGATCCCATCCCATTATTTCTTGCTAAATATTCTTTTTTTTTTTGCGCAGAAATATGTCACATTATGGAAATTAAACTTGAATGTCTCAAACTCATTTTATGGCTTTCTCTCCGGCTCAAAAAAATAGTCCAAATCCAGCCGGATTTTCCCTGACAGATGGAGACAAGAGAGTATAATCCATATTTCTATGTCATCGAGTGCCGTAGCTCACAATGATGAGGACGTCATGACATCATGATCACTAAATCCCTCAGAGAGCAGCAGTAAAGCCTTTGGGACAGGTTGCATTGATGTAACATTTACATTTTTTTAAAGTACAGGCAATTTTTAGCCGTTTGTCAGTCCCACAAGCTGCAAAACAACTGAATTAACACTAAATTTGTGTAATCCTTATTATCATATTGATAATATGAGATCATAACATGGAAAACAATTGGAGAACATGGAAATTCTCTCGCTGTTTTACAGGATAACAGTCCAAAATACAATAACTGATAAAGCCGATAATCAGTTTGACGTATAATTGGCTTGTGCAACAATGCATCATACAAATTTTCCACTCAAATTGAAATTTTTCAACTTGCGTGGAAGATGTGATTGACATAGCAATTTGCATCAATTGCGTCGAATTAAATTCGCTTTTGTTTTGTGCACACCAAATCCGAAGTGAATATTCTTATTGCATTATCGCTCTAGCGTGGGATGTTTCTTGTCTCACTTGCGTGAATAAAATAATTGCATAATGCTTTCCCCTAATTTCTGATATAACCGGATACGTCAAACTGCAAACTGTCAGTAAATTTTTCGCTGATTGGCTCACATGACAATGAACTATGTGAATTTTCCGCTTGAGTTGAAATTTTTCAACCTGCGCGGAAGATGCGCTTGAGGCATTTATTGTGCGTTTACGGCAATCGCATCACCCAATTCATGTCATTTGTGTCGCCCAGTGCAAATTCGTGTCTATTCAGGTTTTTTGCATCGACTTCGTATGTAATCTACTCACACAAATAATTAAATTCACTTTTGATGTGTGCACACCAAACGCAAAGCAAATATTCTTAACGCGTTATCACTCTAGATTACTTGCGGAATGTTTTTTGTGTTACTTGCATGATTAAAATACTTGTGTAATGCTTTCCTCCATTTTCTGACACAACTACACGTCAAACCGGACGTGTCAATAAGCTCTTCGCTCATTGGCTTGCACGACAACACATTATGCAAATTTACCTCTCAAGTTAAAATTTTTCAAGTTGCACAGAAGACACGATCAAGTGTGCCATTCGTGTCGCCCTGCATAATTAAAATGCTACTTTAAATTTCCCAAACTGCAAGACAATTTTTCTGGGAATAGCAAAATCTCCCAGACAATAATGCGATCATGACATGGAAAACAAGCAGTGTTTCGCTGCTTCGAAGGAAAACAACTAAACATACAACAACCGATAAAACCGATAATTGTTTTGACCAATATTTCCTTTCACTGATGTTCACTTCGTAAAAAAACACCCAACAACTATAGTCACAAGAAAATTAACTTAATTCATGAATTGTTTGGATAATAATCATATCATAATCATTCGTTCTAAGTTAAAATAGCATAAAAATTATTTAAATGCCATTTAAAATCACCTAAGCTGCAAGACAGCTATGTAAAATAAGTTTTGTGGGAATAACAAAATCTAACAGACAATAACAGGATCATGGAAAACAAGCATTGTTTTGCTACTTTGAAGGAAACAGCTCAACGTATAATAACCAATAAAACCGATAATCGGTTTGGCCAAGATTTGATTTTACCGATATTCACTTATTAAAAAAAAAAAAGCACCCAACAACTATACACAGGAAAAGTAACTTAATTCATAAATTGTTTGGATAACTGTTTTAAAGTCATTCATTCTAAGTTAAAATAGCATAAAAATGACACTAACAGCCTTAAAATAATTCAAAAGCTATTTAAATCTAGCCGTTTAAAACTGCAAGATAGCTATGTAAAAAGTTTTGTGGGAATCACAAAATCTAACAGACAATAACAGGATCATGACATGAAAAACAAGCACTGTCTCGCTGCTTTGAAGGAAAACGGCTAAACATACAAACATTGGTTTGACCAATATTTGCTTTTACCGATATTCACTTAATTCATAAATTGTACAGACACCACTTTTTAAAAATTAAGTCATTTGTTACAAGAAAAAAAAAGCTTAAAAATTAAAAATGCCCTTAAAATTTTATCAAAAAGCATAGTGATTATCGGTTCTGCATAGCAATTATCGGCACTTTAATAAATTTAATAAATTAAGGTTTTTGAGGAAAACATTCCAGGATTTTTCTCAATATAGCGGACTTCAATGGGAGCCAACAGGTTGAAGATCCAAACTGCACAATCTACATGATCCCAGCCAAGGAATAAGACTTTTACTAACAAAACGATTAGTCATTTCATAAAAAAAAAATAACTCAAATTTATATACCTTTTAACCACAAATTCTCATCTTGCACTAGCACTGTGATGTGCGTCACACGCGGTTAGTTGTTCATCTGTGTACTTCGATTCAAAAAGGTAGGGTAGAAAAACTTTTTTTTGTACAGGGCTTTGACTTTCTTTGCATATTTGTAAACACTTGGTCGGAAGTTGACCTAGTGCAAGATAAGCATTTGTGGATAAAAAGTATGTACATCTTTATTTTTTTAGAAAATGATTATGCTAGATAACACCCTTGTTCCTCGCCTGGGATTATGTAGAGACCTTTGAAGCTGCACTGAAACTGCAATTTGGACCTTCAACTCGTTAAAAAAAAAATCTTTTCAACTGAAGAAAAAAAATACATTAACATCTTGGATGACATGGGCTGAGTGAATTATTAAAACAGGAAGGAATCTAAACTCTCCAGATCACTTTCAGTATTTCAAAGCGTATACCACCCTAAAACACCACCTAAACAACCTAAAACCACCTTTGAGGACCATCATTATGCTTTTAAAGGTTAAGATGGCACTAGCAATGTTGACACCGCTTCTAATGTAAAGGTAAGACGACCTTTAAATGAGTCTGACCCAGATTCGAAAGACTAGAAAGCCACAGGGCTATATTCGCGTTTTTACCATTCATATTACAATGGTGAGTCATACCTGACCCTACACCCTCTGTCTGTCTCTTTCTCCAGCTCACTTTCTCACTTTCACCTTCACCGGATAATGCAAATTGATCTTTCGCTCCGGCCTGGTTTAATCATTTCTGGGTGTCTGTAACTGTCTCCTCACCTGTCTGTCTGTCTGTCTCTCTCACTTATTAACTGCAAACGGGATGCATTAATGGGATGCATTTCCTGGAGCTGTCGTGAGATGTGATGTAGACAGGAGACAATATACTGACCACGATTAGATCAGAGCGAGATATGGATCCGCATTATAAACAAAAAACGTGATTATGGTTTACAGGAAAAGCAGAGGCAGATCAGAATACAACAGTTGGACACACAGCAAAGTACAGATGCAAAATAAGACACGAAGAGCAGCTTCATTTTTGTTTCTCTGCTGCAAATGAAACCAGATTCCACTACAGATGGCATGCTAATTGAATCCGACAGGTTAAACAGGAATAGATCAGGTTGAGGCAGAAAATGGTTCATACAGTGAACCGAGACTTGTAGCAGAAATGCTGACAAACCACTGACAGAAATGAACCTAAACATGCGGAAACCAGATTTGCTTTTTTTTTCTTTATCACATGAATTGAAACTGCTTTATTATTATGTTTTATTTATTATGTACATCATAGGCTAATGTGTTTAAATACAGTACATTAAATAGGAATGTGAATTAATTTTACAAGTGAAGCGAATTTAGATATCAATTTTGAGCTTTGCTAATGACTGTTTAGCAGTGTTACTAAATTATTCTTTTAAAGACAAACTTAATATAATATATAATGATTAATCGCGACTAATGTATGTGTTTGCATAATATATGTAAGTGTACTGTGTATATTTATTATATAACAAAATATTTAATAAAATTAGTGCTGTCAAATGATTAATCCCGATTAATCATGATTAAAATGTTTGACATCTTTAATTTCATGATATATATATTTTTTTATTTAATCTGGATTAATCACGATTAATCGTATCCAAAATAATTAAATCACAAATAACTGTGATTAATCATGATTAAAATGTCTGATGGCTCTAATTTTACTATATATTTTATTAATCAGGAATAATCACGATTAAATTGCATCCAAAATAAAAGTTTGTGTTTGCATAATATATGTAAGTGTACTGAGTATATTTATTATAGAATAAAATGTATAATAAAATTTAGTGCTGTCAAATGATTACTCCCAATTAATCGTGATTAAAATGTCTGACATCTTTAATTTCATTATATATATTTTTTTAATTAATCAGGATTAATCCCGATTAATTGTATCAAAAATAATTAATCACAAATAACTGTGATTAATCATGATTAAAATGTCTGATGGCTCTAATTTTACTATATATTTTATTAATCGGGATTAATCACGATTAATCGCATCAAAAAAAAAAAGGTTGTGTTTGCATAATATATGTAAGTGTACTGAGTATAATAAAATATATAACAAAATTAGTGCTGTCAAATGATTAATCACAAATAATTGTGATTATTTGTGATTAAAATGTCTGACGGCTCTAATTTTACTATATATTTTATTAATCAGGACTTCTATACTATTCTCTGAACAGATTCAAAATAAAAGACTCATTTTAGAAATAAAAGTGAATTTAGACAGCATAAAGTTATAATGAACAATATGAAAAATTCATATGAATTAGATTTGCTAAAGAATGTTTATTAGTGTTATCAAATTAATGTTTTGAAGATTAACTTTCTAAAAAAAACTATGCAACAATATTTTTATGTATTATGTTATTTGCATTAATGTATTTTTGTTGGCAAAAAAACAAAAGTTGAGATAATTAAATGTTATTATTAAAGAATATTTTTTTTAATCAAATGATGAATTCTATACCATTTTCTAAACACATTAAAAATAAAACATTAAAACTAATTTTAGAAGCAGACAGCAAATTTTATTTTACAATATGAAATGTTTTTATTCCTTTTGAGATATAACCAATAATGTTTAACAGTGTTAATAAACTATTACTGTTTTAAGGTCTTAACTTACATATAATATTCTTTACATTTTTATTTTATTATTTGAATCAATACTTTTTTTTTTATTGGATAAGGTTATCCATCTTCATTTGATTTTGAGGCAATTGTATGACCCCCAGCAACACCAACAAGGAAACAAAGTGCTTCCTCTCAGCGGTTGAGTTTCCTCTAAAAGCTTGGGCGCTAATTAACATCATCCAACCTACTGCACCATTTGTTGCTGATAATGTTACAACGACTGCATCTTAAGCGTCTGACATTTCACCTGTGTGCTATCGGGGTCAATTCTTTTACACAAGAAACCCAAAAGTTACAGGTGCTTACTTGCACCACATGCTTCTGGAAGCTTGAACATGATAAACACATCAACAAATTGCAACTTCACCCGTAAAAGAGGCAGTTTAGTGGTGGAAACGATGGGCGTATTGTTTGCAAGAACCGCGTGGTGCGTGTCTTTGCTTCTGGATCGATAATCATCTGAGGGCCGTAATGAGGCCTCTTGCCCGACGGAGCGGCTCTATTAGCGGCATGAATAAGTTATCGACGGCTGTGCGCTGAAAGAAAGGCTAAAACAGACACCTCCGCTGCTTTCTTCTGTTTAAGAACGATGACGTTGTCTCTTCTTTAAACATTGCCTGTTATGGTTGCAGCTGATCACAAATGCGACTTCCGCATGGAATCGCTTCTCGGCTGCAGCCTCGGGCCATCATGGGAGCTAAATATAGGTTAAAACATGTAGTGGAAGAAAACAGAGCCAGGGAAGACAAAGCCAGAGGAGATGAGATATGAGGCAGAGTGCTGCAGCAGTGTAGCGGCCATGTCAATTTATGCAGCTGATATGAAAAAACGGACTTCAAACTGACTGTGGGATGCAAATTGCACAACTGCAGTGTTCCATCTCCTGCAGCGTTTTGGATTCCCGTGGCTTTTCTTCACAGTGCGGTTTTCTGTTCCTCACACCATCTTCACACAAAGGTTGCGGGCTGTTCATGGAGTTCAGAATCGCAAGCGGTGGAGGAAAAATTAAATAGAAAAGGTTTGTTCGTTCATGTTGCAATGTCGCGATCGCAGGAATCAATGCAGACTCAGCGCTATACTGTAAAAAAACAAAAACGCAATTTGTTGAGTCAACTTAAAATAATTTGCTACCCAGCTACCTTAAAATTTTAAGTACACTCAACCCAAATTGGTTGAAATGTTAAGTTGTACGAAAGTGACAACTTAGATATTTGAGCTGACTGAACTCCAAAATTGTTTGGTAAACTTAACAGCTGTGTTTGTTACTTGGCTGCCTTTAAATTAAGTTGAATCAACTCAAATATCCAAGTTGTCACTTAGTAAAACATAACATTTTAAGTTTATACTATACTATACTATACTTTTGAGTTGAATGAACTTAAAATTAAGGCCGTCAGGTAACAAATTATTTTAAGTTGACTCAACAGTTTGTTTTTTACAGTTTACTAGCAAGTTTATTTCATCTTAAAACGTAAATCTGAGAGAAAAACGCACACAATATTAAGAAATCAAGAGCCATAAATACAGTCGAATGATGAGTTGTCAAATACGAAACGGTTTTTAAAATGTATTTTGAAACATCAAGAATGGTTGATTTTAGTTTAGTTGATTTTTTAATATTGCGATCACAGGAATCAACGCAGATTCAATGCTACTTGCAAGTTTATTTAGTATTTTATAAAATGTAAATTTGAGAGAAAAACTAAAACAATATTAAGAAATCAAGTCAAATCTGAAACTGTTTATAAAATTTATTTTGAAACATCAAGAATGGTTGATTTTAGTTGTTTTGTGAATATTGCTGTGTCACGATCGCAGGAATCAATGCAGATTAAACACTAGTAGCAAATTTATTTAGTCTTAAAACGTAAATTTGAGAGAAAAACAATATTAAGAAATCAATTTTGTCCAATAACGATACCGATATATTTCCTTTTGTTTGGAAAAAAAACACCAAGCCTCTCCTGTGCAGAAATTACAAGCGAAATATTTTTCATTTTGGTTAGTTTAACAAGAATGTATTTGTTGAAATTAAACAAACAATAATGAAGTTATTTTAAAATGACATTACATTGAAGCTTTAAAAACAACTATAAATAAACTTTATACATCGTTGCATTTTTATTTATTTATTTTTTATTTTTCTCAGAAAGATAACCATTGGTAACCTTAACATTTTATTTTAATATTTAACATTTGTTGATGGTCTAAAGCAGTGGTTTTCAAACCAGTCCTGCGAGAACCCCCAACACTGCACTGCACAGATAGTGCTTGCAGGACTTGATGTGGATTGAACATTATTTGCAAGTTTGCTTTATTGCATCTTAAAACATAAATTTGAGAGAAAAACAAAAGCAATAGCAAAAAAAAAAAAAATCAAAAGAGTCATAAATCTAGTCATATGATGACAAATGATATGGTCAACATATACACTGAAACATCAAGAATGGATGATTTTTGGTCATCGTGCAAATATTGCGATATTGCTCTAGCAGGAATTCATGCAGATTCAACATTTATTTTGCAAGTATGCCTAACTTCATTTTAAGAAATCTGAGAGAAAATCAAAAGCAATAGCAAGAAATCCAATTCAGTGAACTATAAAACTTGAAATTTAAACATCAAGAACAAATTATTTTTAGTAGTTTTGCAAATACAGCAATGTTGCGAACGCAGGAATCAATGCAGATTCAACAATTTGCAAATTATGCCGTCAACTAGGAAACGATGTGGTTGACATTTACATTAAAACAAAAAATTGATGATTTTTGTGAATATTGCAATGTTGTGATTGCAGGAATGAATGCAGATTCAACATGGTCTGCTTTTTTTTTTTTTTTACTTCATCTTAAAACGTAATTTTAAAGTAAAAAAAATCTAATGATATATAAAGATGATTTTTAGCCATTTGTGAATATTGAAATTTTGCAATGTACAATTGCAGGATCAGCGTTGTTTGCACGGTTGTTTTATTTCATTGTAACACAAATTTGAGGGAAAAATCAAGAGCCATAAATCTGATTGAATGGATTGAGATGTCAACTACGAAACTATGCTGTCAATTTACATTGAAACAACAAGAATGGATAATTTTAAGTTGTGTTGAAAATATTGCGACACTGCATTTGCATGCATCAATGTAGTTTCTACATTATTTGAAAATCATTCAGTTTATTTAATCTAAAAACAAAGCGTAAAAAGGAAAAATGACAGCACATGCAAGGAATAAAGAATGATAAATCCAAATGATGAGCTGCCGACTTCAAAACACAACGAATGAATGATTTTTAGTGATTGAAGGCATCGATGTAGAATCAACTTGAAACATGAAAGACATCATAAGAATTCAAGAACCACAAATCTGGTCAAATTAAACACATGGTGTAACCCAAACCCTAATTCAACCATAAACCGAAACCTGAAAAAAAGAAAAACCAAAACAGTAAAAGTGAAACCAAAACATGATTTTGGTACACAAGGACTCACCGTATGCTGTCATCGTGCCTACATAGGGTCCATCCATCACGCTCTGGTTCTCCTCAGCGAGGGCTTTGATATATCGCTTGCTGAGGTCCAATATTTGCATACGTAGTTGCGCGCTGCTTTCATGCGTCGCCCTCTGCTGGATGGTGAAATGAAGCAGCATCATCCCCCAAATGAAGCCGAAACTCACTAGGAAGAACCCCAGCTTTTGGGAGGACAACTTCCACAGGTACACAGAGCCCATGGTGAGGAAGTTTGTTTGTGTGATTGTGTGAAGTGTGCGGTTCACGATGAGTTGAGCCTCATTGTGTCTTGGGGGGCGTGGTCTCTACTCGTTCTTTTCCTCTCTGTAGTCCATTCCTTTTAGCATGAGCTGTCAATCACACCAGAGACACGCCCACCGGATCCACCATCACAATGAAGACACTGGAAAGAACAAGAAAAGATAAAATTTAGAAAAAAGAAAAATGTCTAAAAAACAATAAAAAAAGGTTTCTTGAAACGCATCTAGAAACTGAGAATTGGGCCTGTAAGCAGCTACCTAGAAGACCCTAGTAGCCACCCAAAAGGTCCTAGAAATGAAAGATGACTCTAAAGAGCCAAGAAATTGCCAGATGACCCTAGCAACCACCCACCTGACCATAGCAACACTTGAGCCAGAAACCTAATAACCAGACCCTAGCAATCTAGTAACCACTTAAATTCAGATGACCCTGGCAGCTATTCAAGACGCAAGAAATGACCCTAGCAACCACTCAATTAACCCTAACAACCACGAAATTTAACCTAGCAATAAAACAAAAAAGAAAGATAAAAAAATAAAGAAAAATAAACGAAATCTTGGACTGTATCTAGAAACTGTATAATAATAACCAGACCCTAGCAATTTCAAGAAATTCAGATGACCCTGGCAACTATTCAAGATGCAAGAAACCACTCAATTGACCCTAACAACCACCAAATTGATCCTAGCAATAAAACAGAAAAGACAGTGTAAAAAAAAAAATAGAAAAAGAAACTGTATCTTGGACTGTATCTAGAAACTGCATCACTGAAAATTAGGCCTATAAGCAGCTACCCAGACGACCCTAGTAACCACCCAAAAAGACCTAGAAATGACCATAAAACCACTCAGATTTCAAATAACCACCTAAAAGACTCTAGAAATGACTCTAGTAACCCAAATAACCCAAGAAATGCCCCAGATGACCTTAGCAACTACCCAAAAGACCCTAGAAATGACCCAGATGGCACTGGTGACCACTCATGTGCCATAACCACTCAGAAGACTCAATCACTCAAAATGTCTTAGTGATGACTCAAAGGACCCTATAAATGACCAGATGACCCTAGCAACCACCCAAAAGACCACAGAAATGACCCAGATGACCCTAGCTTCCACTCAATTGACCTGAACAACCACCCATTTGACCCTAGCAACATTCAGAAGACCGTAGTAACAACCTAGAAAGTCCTAGCAACAACCCAAAATGACTAGAAATGACCCAAATGACCATAGCAACCACATAAAAGACCAGATAACTGACCTAGTAACCTAAATGACCCAAGAAATGCCCCAGAAGACACTAGCAACTACCTAAAATAACTTGGAAATGACCCAGATGACCCTAGTGACCACTCAATGTGCCATAACCACTCAGAAGACCCTTAAGAATTACTCAAAATATCCTAGTAAAAGCTAAAAAAAATAATTAGAAATTACCCAAATGAGCAACCACTCAATTGCCCCTAGCAACCACCCAGAAGGTCCTATCACTGAATTCATTAACGCTATCAACATTCAGAAGACTCCAGAAACCACCCAAAGACCCTAGCAATGACCTTAGTAACCCAAATGACCCAAGAAATGCCCCTTGTAATGACTCAAGACCCTAGGAATGACCAGATGACCCTAGCAACCACCCAAAAGACCCAAGAAATAACCAGATGATCCTACCAACCACTCAACTGACTCTAGCCTAGCAACACTCAAGAAGACCCCAAAAAATACCCAGAAGGTCCTAGTAACAACCTAAAAGACCCAAGAAATGACCCAAATGAACCTAGCAACCACTCAATTGACCCTAACAACACTCACCAGCAACCACCCAAAAAGCCTAGAAATCACCCTAGTAACCCAAATGTCCCATAAAATTCCCCAGAAGATCCTAGTAACCACTCATGTGCCATATCCACTCAGAAAATCTTAAATCACTCAAAATTTCCTAGTAATGACTCAAAAGACCCTAGAAATTACCAATTACCCTTCCATCCACTCAGTTGACCGTAACAACCACCAATTGGCCCTAGAAACACTCAGAAGGTCCTAGCAACCACCCAGAAGACCTAGAAATGACCCAGATGACCCTAGTAACACACAAGACTCCAGAAACCACTCAAAATGTCCTAGCAACAACTCAACAGACCCAAGAAATGACCAGATGACCCTACTATCCACTCAACTGACCTTTAAAACCACCCATTTGACGCTAGCAACACTCATTTGACCATAACAACACTCAGAAGACCATAGCAACCACCCAAAAGACTCTAGAAATAACCATATGACCCTTAGCAAGCATTCAGATGACCCTAGCACCCACCCAGAGGTCCTAGTAACCACCCAATACACCCTAGAAATGTCCTAAACGACCATGGCAAGCACTCAATTGACCTTAGCAACACTCAGAAGACCCCAACAACCACACAGAAGTTCCAAGCAACAACCTAAAAGACCCAAGAAATTACTTAAATGAATCTAGCAACCCCTCAATTGACACCATCAACACTGAGTAGACTCGAGCAACCACCCAAAAGACTCTAGAAATTAACTTAGTAACCCAAATGACCCAAGAAATGCCCCAGAAGACCCTAGCAACCACTCATGTGCCATAACCACTCAGAAGACCCTAACAATCACCCAAAATGTCCAAGTAACAATTCAAAAGACCCTAGAAATGACCAGATGACCCTAGCAACCACTCAGACAACTCCAGCACCCACCCAGATGTCCGAGTATCCTGCTGAAAAAAAAAAAAAAAAAAAACACCTAAAACCAGCCTAGGCTGGTTGGCTAGTTTTAGCTGGTCAACTAGGCTGGTTTAGAGGTGTTTTGGCCACTTTGGCCACCAGCTAAAACCAGCTTCTTCCAGCTTAAACCAGCTAAGACCAGCCAACCAGCCTAGGCTGGTTTTAGCTGTTTTTTCAGCAGGGTAACCACACAAAAGACCCTAGAAATGACCCAAATGACCTAGTAACCACTCAGCTGACCCTAGCAACACTCAAACGATCCCAGCAACCCCCCAAAAGACTTAGTAACCCAAATGACCCAAGAATTGCACCAGAGACTCTAGCAACCACCCAAAAGACCCTAGAATTGATCCAGATGAACCTAGAAACCACTCATGCACCCTACGAGATGGAAGGAAAGAATATATATTTTAATGCGTTCTCTCACAATTATATCATTGGGTAATTATACTGTATATAAACTGCAGGCTTCAGGGAGCCACTATTAATACAAGGGTACTGAAATCGCTTTTGACTTTGACTTTTGAGATTCGCGATCACATGCATTCTTTGTATACTATGGAGTAGCAATATTTGCCACACTTTTTACAAGATTAAACCATGGCTAACCATGTCCCTTTAGTGGCTCTGTAGAATGCATTATTCGTTTTCTGTGTCTTTCGGAATACGGATTCACACTTCAGGCACACCTCTACCTAGAAATGACTCAGAAGACCCTAGCGACCACTTAGAAGAGTTGTAGAAACCACCCAGATAACTGCACCAACCACCAAAACAACAGCCAGAAGTGGTTTAACTGCAGAGCATGCAAAGGAAACTATTTTGTTCCACCTGTGCTGCCAGGCAACATGACTACAGCTGTGACATCATAACAGATGACCGCATCAGCAGGGCCACAATACGGTGTCAGGCGTTTCACATTGTTGCGGGATTAAACCGTGTCAGACGTAACAGACCGTGCTGTGGCATTTCAACGAGGGGATGGAGCTAAAGTAAAGGATGAAAACGTTAAAGTAAACCTCGACAAACAAGCTTCCAGGAAACAAAAGACAAATAATTCTTTTACATGAACACAAATACATTTGTTTGCATTTGGGCACAGATTTAAATACAGTCAGCAAAGAGAGAATGCCACATAATACGGGCACAAAGGCTGAACACACAATAGCTGTTGACATTTCTGATGCGGTTTAACCATCGATGACCATATAAATCTCACTTTCAGTAACTCTTCAGTGTCCTTTCTGACCTACTATACGTGACCTTTGATATTGTTTATTGAATGTTGTTAAAGCAATAAGCCACTCGATGCAGAGTTGTAGCACTGTTCATACAACCCTATAAAAACTACTGTAACAAACACTCAAGTAACAGTAAAAAGTTTTAGTCCACAGGTTAATGTGAGATTATCCACCTTATTTTTCCTGTAAAACCCATTTGGGTCATTCCACGTCAACTCAACCAGAGGTCCCTGGCGCAGATTTTTGATTTGGCTAATATTCATTTTGAAGAAAGATAGACATAGCCAAAATATTAAATGTCATGGATGAATATTTCCACTATTTTGTCGAGGGAGGTCAAAACAGCAATTTTCACCTTAGATTCAGTGTCAAGTTACAGGGGGTTAAAATGACTTCAGAAAGATGCCAGCATTATTATCTTATTTTTACACAGAGATTGGTAGTTCTATTAGTAAAATCTTTTGACTTTTTGGTGACCACTCAAACATGGGGAAACAGCACTTTTTAAGTTTTTCTCCAAAGTTTGAATGCCTGTAACTAAGTAGTATTAAAAGACTTTAATGCCCTTTTAAATATTGGGTCTCAAACTTTTCTTTTAGCATCTTTATTTTTAATGCCCTATGAGATTTGGCTCCAGAGATATTGGAATTTCAATATGGCTCCGGGAGTAAATCATTAAAAATGTAAACATTTTCAGCAGTCAAAAACCAAATGTGGGTCAGTTTGAAAAAATACAATACTTTTTTCTTTTAAAGAGGAATGTCTGAAGAACAAATAATGTTAAAACTAGAGATGCATCTCGTTTCTTTCTGTCAGGGTGCCATAAATATTCTTTTCCAAAGTTTGCATGCCTGTAACTCAAGAAGTATTAAAGATACTGCATCATTCAGTCCCAGAGATGTGGGGCTCTCAATGAGGCTTAATGTCCAGATTGTTGAATGTTACCCATTTTCAGTGGTCGAAAAACAAATGTTGGTTATCATATTGTGATATCTTTAATACCTCTTGAGATATAGGCATGTAAACATAAAAAAAGAATATTTATGGCACTCAAACTGGTATGTTTAGTGCAGTTGTCTTGAAAGAAAGGAGATACATCTCTAGTTTTAACATTATTTGTTCTTCAGACATTCCTCTTTAAAAGAAAAGAACTATCGTATTTTTTTCAAAATGACCCACATTTGGTTTCTGAACAATTTACTTCCAGAGCCATATTAAAATTCCAATATCTCTGGAACCAAATCTCATAGGGCATTAAAAATAAAGATTCCAAAAGAAAAGTTTGTTAACACCCAATATCTAAAAGGGCATTAAAATATCTTTAATACTTCTTGAGTTACAGGAATGCAAACTTGAAAAGTGCCGTTTCCTCATTTTTGAATGGTCATCATTGGCACATAATGCAACAAAGATTGCTAAAGTTGACAGATTTTACTTACAGAACTACCAATCTCTGTAACTTGACTCTGAATCTAAGGTGAAAATTGCTATTTTGACCTCCCTCTACAAAATAGTGGATACCTCAATAAATATTCATCCATGACATTTTATTTTGGCTTTCATCCCAATACATTTCTATCTTTCCTCAGAAAAAGTATTAGCAAAATCAAAAAATTGAGCCGGGGAAGTTTTTTTGACACGGAATGACCCATTTGTAAATTTTATGGGTGTGCCTTCTGTTCTTTTGAACTGAATGGAAATTTTTTGCCTAAATATCATATTTTTTTTCATTTAGATCAAAAAAAAACAAAAAAAAAAAAACACTTGTTCGCAAGTAGTCGCAAATGTCTAATGAAACACAAAAAGAAAACAAAGGGCTGTTTTTTATCCTAATGCCATCATAAAATATGACTTTGAAGTCTATTTTTTTAATGCAGGAATCCTTCCCTGACAACAACTGCCTTGCCAAATGAATGTGTCAGACAAACACTTAACCTCCCGACCCACACACTTTCTCATCAATGAGCTATTGTATAAATGAACAATTAGCTACAAATTATAAACACTTATGAATACGAATGGCATAATCAGAAATACCTGTAGCAAAATACTTGTCACAAAAAATGACACATAACCACAAAGAACCCAGGCCAAGACCTGATTTTCCATTAGGTTAGCAAATCTTACCAAACCTAATACTTGTATTTTAACAACCCCCAGGGTACATGGCCTACTCGTATCATATTACATTTAATAACAACCAAACAATAACCAACGGCCCAGAAATATGATACATTACGTCATTTGCTGCAAAAATGATTCGGCAGAAAGGTATTAAGAGTGGGTGCAACGCTAGTTACAGCTGAGTACACTCTTAAAATAAGTTTTACTACTGTGGTTTTACATAATAGGCAAACAAATACCTTTAGTCACTTTTAAAAGGAGAGTTCAACCAAAAATAAAAACTGTGTCATTAATTACTCATCCTCATGTTGTTCCAAACCTCTAAAACCTTTGTTCATCTATAAAGCACAAATTGAAATATTTCTGATGAAATCTGAGAGCTTTTTTTTACCATAAATAGACAGCAACACAACTGTTTTTTATGAAGCTAATTTGTGTTCTGACGACGAACGAAGGTCTTATGAGTTTGGAACGACGTGAGGGTGAATAATTAATGACAAAAATGTAATTTTTGGATGAAATATGCCTTTAAAGTATCAGGGAGGAAGCTGCTGTTCTTGTATAAACTCCATTGTTGTTTTAAGTGTTTATAATTATTATGAATGTATAATGTTTAATTACAGGTTTCTGAAAAAGGGAAGAACTTCCTGAAAAGAGGAGATAATATTGAGAGAACTTTTGACCTTTGTACACACTATCTTGAGATAAGCAAACATTTTATGCTAGCTTAAACCAAGCACTGTTATCTTATACTAAGCAGAAGGCAATGCAGGCTTAAATTACATTATGATTACATTCAAACTTATCTACGCTGCTCACGTGGATGCATCCAAGACTGATCTGCACCTTTTTTTTTTTTAACACAGAACTTTGATCCCTGATAATTAACTGATCTGCACCGCTAATGTAACTGCAAACGCTAGAACTTCACATGGATTTCTTGAGATCTCGTATCAGAAGTGAAACGCCATTTCCAACAAAACAAAACGACAACTCCTGCGCTTCAGAGGAACCCTGCAGGGCGCGAGTGCCTGAAATAGAGTGGAACAGCATTCACAGAGAAAGTGCCTTTTCCCTCGGAAACTTACGTAACCATAGGACAGCTATGGAAAATGCTGATGAATAATTTACAATAGGCACCAACGGTTTCACCAGGAGCTGGTCAAAGGTGTTATTGTACTGTACTGACAACATTCCAAAAATCTAATCAGTCGGGTCTGACAGAACTTCAGGTTAGCTAACTTGGCCGGTTATCACACCCAGGAACTGATAGGAGTAAACACACTTTGCTAGTTGCAAATTAGGCCTGATTAAATTTGCACATGATAGTGTTATTGCTACTCAAATGACCGAAACTCTGCCCACATGATGGAATTCTATAATAAAGTTATGCTAAGTCTCCTTAATTTGATCACACTAACTGCTGAGAAGCACTTTTTGGAATTACAGGGCTCGCAAAATTTCAAAATCTCTGGTAGCCCTTCGGACAGGTACTCTTTAGATTGTGGTAGCCCGAAAATAATTTAACTAGCCCAAATAAAAAAAAAAAAAACCTTTTTAAAAATTATAGAAAATCAGATAGGAGTCTAAATGTCAATCAAAAATATTTTCAATACACAAATATCAACAAATATCAAAGAAGGAATTTTATTTCCCTATTTACAGGGTATCTCCAGGATATTTAAATATCAATTTAAGGCAATTAATGACCCTTTTTAAGAGCTGCACAAGTAAAATGAACACAGTATGAGTGGGGTTGGACAATGTATGGTAGCATATTGAGTCATGAAATTATGATTTACAGTTCAGATACAGGTTTTCACAAAAACCAAATATGTTATACAACAGCATTTTAGCCTTTATACCATATTACTTATTTGTTCTTAATTGTTTCGATTTTTAGAAGGCACATTAACTTCTTTCACATTTACAACTATGTGTTTGCTGCATAAAACATGGGTCGATATTTGCAATAATCTGACAAAAATGATTGGAAATGCAAATTCATTCTCTGCCACGAGTTGGCGCTTTAGGAGTGCTGAAATATTACGGTTTCCATAGAAACGGCTATACACAAAGCAGCACCACGCTCATTAACGCTGTTTTATCAGGCATTATAGGTAAATGACAATGCAAAGTACACGTTTCTAAAGACAGTCGTTTCCCTTCAGATAGATTCATATAAAGATAGTCGTGCCACGTTTTGGCTTTGAAATGGGCAGCGCGCATATTTATTCAGTGACATCATTGCCTTTTGAAGTTCAATCCAGCCCTATCGCGATTCTTGTCTTTCCGTCCCCAACTGTAAGACCTCTTAAAATTATGATTAAAAGACTTTTCTTATACTATTTAACGTATTTAAGAACCTGCAGGAGCCCTTTACTTTTTTCCCCGTCGGGCAGGGCGGTGAAAAATTTTGGTAGCCCGACTGGAAAACACAATAGCCCCGAGACTTCGGGCTAGCGATTTTGCGAGCCCTGAATTACTAAATCCTACAAATTACAGTGCAACAATACTTATTCTCAGTGTGCACACTACCAGTCAAACGTTTTTGAACAGTAAATGTTTTTAAAAAGTCTCTTCTGCTCAGCAAGTACAGCGAAAACGATACACTTTTTAAATGTTTTTACTATTTAAAATAACTGCTTTCTATTTGAATATGTTTTAAAATTGTATTTATTCCTGTGATTTCAAAGCTGAATTTTTAGCATCATCACTTCACATGAATTTTTTTAGGTTTCTATGATAAACAGAAATTTCCTAAAAACAGCATTTACCTGAAATATAAATCTTTTGTAACATTATAAATGCTATTATCATCACTTTTGATCAATTTAAAGCATTCTTGCTAAAGAGAAGTATTAATTTCTATCATTTCTTTTTTAACAAAATATCAAAGCTTTTGAATGGTATAGTGTGTTTTGTTACAGACGAAAATTTACTTTTCCATCAGCTTTAGGCTTATTCATTTCACTTTTTGGTGTGAAAGGGCTTTTACATTTGCTAAAAATCAAACTTTATATTAAAAACAAACAAGCAAGCCCTGCCCAGATTTAAAAAGTAATGCAAAAGTAATGTAACACATTACTTTCTATAAAAAGTAACTAATGTAATTAAGTAATGTTTTTTTAAAAAGTATCTTCTGCTCAGCAAGTACAGCAAAAACAATACACTTTTTAATTGTTTTTACTACTTAAAATAACTGCTTACTATCTGAATATGTTTTACAAATTAATTTATTCCTGTGATTTCAACGCTAAATTTTTTAGCATCATTACTCCAGTCACATGATCCTTCAGAAATCATTCTAATATTCTGGATTTGCTGCTCAAAAAAAAAAAAAAAAAAAGTATTATGCTGAAAATAGCCGAGTAAGATTTTTTCAGGTTTCTATGATAAATAGAAAGTTCATAAAAGCAGCATTTATGTTATTATCATCACTTTTGATCAATTAAAGCATCCTGGCTAAAGAAAAGTATTAATTTCTATAATTTCTTTCCAACAAAACATCCAAGCTTTTGAATGGTATAGTGTATATTTTGTTACAGACATGAATTTACTTTTCCTTCAGCTTTAGGCTTATTCATTTCACTTTTTGGTGTGAAAGGGCTTTTACACTTGCTAAAAATCAAACTTTTTATATTAAAAACAAAAAAGCAAGACCTGCCCAGATTTAAAAAGTAATGCAAAAGTAATGCATCACATTACTTTCTATAAAAAGTAATTAAGTAATGTTTTTAATGTTTTTTTAAAAGTCTCTTCTGCTCAGCAAGCACAGCAAAAACAATACACTTTTTAAATGTTTTTATTATTTAAAATAACTGCTTTCTACTTGAATATGTTTTAAAATTGTGTTTATTCCTGTGATTTCAAAACTGAATTTTTAGCATCACCACTCCAGTCACATAATCCTTCAGAAATCATTCTAATATTCTGATTGGCTGCTCAAAAAGCATTTACTATTATGATGCTGAAAACAGCTGAGTAGATTTTTTTTTTCAGGTTTCTATGATAAATAGAAAGTTCATAAAACAGCGTTTATCTGAAATAGAAACCTTTTGTAACATTATAAATGTTATCATCATTACTTTTGATCAATTTAAAGCATCCTTTCTAGAAAAGTATTAATTTCAACAATTTCTTTCCAACTAAATATCCAAGCTTTTGAATATTATAGTGTATATTTTATTACATTTTGTTTTTAACAAACAGTGTTAGTATTCAACCATACTAATAAGCAAAATTTACTTTAGATTAACTAACATTGGTGCTTAATTATTCTCACTGCTGAAGAGTGTTGAACTTCCTTTTCGTACAGTTCTACTGTACAGATGTGAATTTACTTTTCCTTCATTTCCTTCCATTCATTCCACTTTTTGGTGTGAAAGGGTTTTTACATTTGCTAAAAATCAAACTTTTCATATGGAAAAAAAAAAAAAAAAAAACGCGCAAGCCCTGCCCAGATCTAAAAAGTAACGCAAAAGTAATGTAATGCATTACTTTCAATAAAAACTAACTAAGTAACGTAATCAGTTACTTTTTTAGGGAGCAACACAATATTATAATAGATTACTTTTAAAAGTAACTTTCCCCAACACTGGTAACAAAAGCTTTTTATTTTTCAGATAAATGCTGATCTTTGGATCTTGCTATTCAAAGAATCCTAAAAATGTACTCAACTGTTTTAAATATTGCTAATAATAATGAAAGATTTCTGAAGGATCATGTGGCACTGAAGACTGGAGCTAATGATGCTGAAAATTTAGCTCTGACCACAGGAATACATTACATTTGAAAACTCTTTTCTATATATTATTTTAAATAGTAAAAATGTATAGCTTTTGCTGTACTTTGGAATAAATAAATGCAGGCTTGGTGAGCAGAAGAAACTTTAATAATTAAAAAGTTAGGGATCGTACTGTTCAAAAACTTTTGACTGGTAGTGTAATTAAACATCACAAGTAACCGTGAATATCAAAATTTCAGATTAAAACTTTGCACTTTTTTTCAGTTATTTTAATTTTCTTTCTGACTGCTGGGAAGCACACAACGGAAGTACCATTTCCAGCCGTAAAGATTCATTCCACTTCCAAAACACTTAATCTTGCATGTTTACTGAATAAATATAGCAAGATAGCATCTGTGTAAGTAGCCAGTGTTTGCACAATGGGCGCCACAAGGCTAATTGCACTGTATTTGTACTTAAACATCACAAGTAGGTGAATATAATGAAATTTACTGCTGTTAACATATCTGCGTTTGTCGATACAGGATTGCAATATAACCCTAGCTCACAAGCAATCATGTATTTAAATGTAGCCTACATAGCAATGATGCTGCCAAAGATTTTTTCTTTAACTTGCAAATTTGTTTATTTTCCTATTTTAGTATACCTGTCAAGAAGAGCAGTTTATATTACCCCAGGCTTCTCATGTAAGTAAATTATTTTAGTCAAAAAAAACAACACCACCACGAACAGGTTGATCCAGTTCTGATTCCAGAAAAGAGTCAAAGACCATATCTTGCAAAGACTTGCATATGACATGCATTATGAGCATCTGTCTACAAATCTCATTTTCCTGTAAAAAGAGTTGCATACACGTCCACAGCGTTAACAAGCCATTTCCATAGCAAACATCTATTCACTCTAGCAAAACATGACAGCCTTTGGAATATTCTAAATAACGCTGATAACATTCTAAAACAGCTGAGGTAAAATTTTAAATTTACAGGTTTCTTTGGGAAATAAAACCAAAAATATTGATGACATCATCCTACACTACACAGATTTCCGTCCAATCAAAAGCTCTCTGAATGAAAACGTCCCTCCTCTTCCTCCTCGTTTAAAGGGACAGCTCACTTAAAAATGAAAATTCTGTCATTAATTACTCACTCTCATGTCGCCACCCGTAAGAACACAAATTAAAGATATTTTTGATCAGAGCTGGGTAGTAACTGATTACATGTAATCTGGATTACGTAATCAGATTCCAAAAATGAAGTACTTGTAATCAGACTACAGTTACTTTTTCATGGATTACATGATTACATATTATACACAATAGCAATAAATTATTCCTAATACATTGATTCCTCTTAATTTCTCTTTTTTATCTTTTCAATTTTAATTTCTAAAACAGCCTACCAATTATATACATTCAGAAAGTCCAGTTTTGTGGACATTCACACCACAGGTGGTGACACAGCATTTGACCACTGAGGATTTACAAAAATCTTTTCAGGTTTAAGAAGGGTTTCAACATTGCAGCAATACTGGTGAACACACTCATTTTTATCAGGTTTTTAAACCATGTATTATTATGTCTTTGGAAGACATTTATCTTTCCAACTCATTAAAAACACACATTCACATTATTTCTTTGTCATCTTTGTATTTTCTATTACCATCTAAACCTTATATGCCAAATATACAGGTGCATCTCAATACATTAGAATGTTGTGGTAAAGTTCATTTTTTCAGTAATTCGACTCAAATTGAGATGATTTTGGCTCACATTTAACTAATTACTGAAATAAATAAACTTTTCCATGACGTTCTAACTCATTGAGATGAGCCTGTATATACTATAACTACCCCTGAAATTTTTTACTCCTGAGACCCCTGAAAAATAAGCTTTTTAATTGCTATTTGAGCATAAGGAACAACATTCATGGGGCAATTAATTTCAGTTTGGAGTTCAGCAAGCAGTTTTTGAGATTTCAGGATTCACCCATTCATTAAGACTTGTTCTTGTATGAGCTGCCCAGAGACGTTGCAAATATGGCCGCCAAGTGTACAGACTATCTTTGAAATTGACTTTTTTTTAAATGGTTCGTTTTAATTTCATTTTAGCTTTCATTGTTCATTAATTGCTAGCTTTCATTAAACTCACAAACCCCCTGCAGTTCCTTTACGAACCCTAGTTTGGGAAACCTTGATTTAATATAGTGTTTAATGCACTCTATGTTGTAAATGACAAAGAATGGAACATATATTCTTACTCTTTGAATTTTTTTACATCATTATGCTACAAGATAATCCTATTCAAATCAATGTGATAAACAATTTTTTTTTTAAGTAATCTAAAAGTAATCCAAAAGTAATCTGATTAGATTACCTAAAATATGTAATGTAACTGATTACACTACTGACTACAATTTTTGTCATGGAATCTGTAACTGATCACAATTTGTAAGTAATCTACCCAGCTCTGTTTTTGATGAAACCCAAAATCGTTAAAATAGTCGATGTGACATCAGTAGTTCAACCGTTGTTGAATAAAGTTGTTATTTTTGTTTTTTTTTTGTGCACAAAAAGTATTCTCGTGACTTCATTACATTATGGTTAAACCACTGATGTCACATGAACTATTTTAACAATCTTCTTACTACCTTTCTAGGCCTATGCAGGTTCAGAAAGCTCTCAAAATTCATCAAAAATATCTTAACTTGTGTTCTGAAGATGAACGAAGGTCTTACGGGTTTGGAACGATGTGAGGGTGAGTAATTATTGACAGATTTTTCACTTTTGGCTGAACTATCCCTTTAAGTTTACCAAACGAAATCACATTAGTTATTAAACAGATAAAGCTGGATTTTAGAAATGTGATGTTTCTGTAAAACAGCCCCCAGGGCATAGATAACATTTTTGAAAAACATCAAATTTCCAAACACATTATGCAACCAGGATGTTTTTTAAGGAGCTTCAGCCAGAATATCACAACTGATATTTGACAGCCAAACAACACAACAGTTGATCCCAGCGAGCAAGCCCTTTACTCCGGGCCAAGAAGGGCCTTTTCCTGAGCTCCACACGCAGGCGAAATTATCCCCGCTGAGGCCTGCTGTCAGAGCAATTCTCTTGAGGAAATTTCCTGAATGCGAAATTCTGTTTACTTCCACGTTTCGAAAAAATATGCGGTTAGAGTCAGAAACATCGGTTCAGAAGTCATTACATGATTAAAAATGACAACTTCAAGATGTTTTTATTAAGACACCGCTACCAGCTGTCCAACATAACCACCACAGCAATGCATTTTGGAAAAAGTAGTTTTAGAATAGTTGACCCAAAAATGAAAATTTGCTGAACGTTTAACTTACTCACCCTCAGGCTATTTAAGATAATCAGAACAGATTTTAACATATTTAGCATTGCATCACTTGCTAGCTGTGCTTGTTTGGATCCTCTGGAGTGAATGGGTGCCGTCAGAAAGAGCTGATAAAAACATCACAATAATCCACAAGTAATTCAAACCACTCCTGTACATTAATTAATCTTGTGAAGCGAAAAGTTGCATATGTGACCCTGGACCACAAAACCAGTCATATGCCTATTTTTTTAAAAATTAAACATAATCTGAAAGCTGAATAAATAAGCTTTCCATTGATGCATGTTAGGTTTGTTAGGACTGGACAATATTTGGACAAAATGTGGAATCTGAGGGTGCAAAAAAATCTAAAAATATTGAGAAAATCGCCTTTAAAGTTGTCCAAATTAAGTTCTTAGCAATGCATATTACTAATCAAAAATTAAGTTTTGATATAATCACAGTAGGAAATCATCAAAATATCTTCATGGAACATGATATTTACTTGATTTTGGGCATAAAAGAAAAATCAATAATTTTGACCCATGTATTTTTTAGCTATTGCTACAAATTTACCCATGCTACTTAAGACTGTTTTTGTGGAAACAAGACAACTTTAAACCATCGATTCTGACCAAAATATAAGTCTATGATTCAAAATAATGCTTTCTGCAGTGATAAACTGCATCTCCTGTTGTCCTTCCACATCAAAATCAACCGACATATTTGAGCAAGTGATGTAAACGTGAACTAAACTACTCCTTTAACTCTACCAATGGAAATTTTCGGAAAACAGGTTCTGAGAAAAAAAACGTAAGAGGTGTTCACCTCTGCAAACTTTTTGCTGTCGCTCAGGTTTTCAAAACGACGTCAGTAAATGTAAACCTGACTTGTCAAAGCCTGCGGTGAAATCCAGCAGAACAAGTTACTGTTAAAAAACAGGTAAATCTCATGAAGGGGACTGATTCATTCTGATTGGACGCACACTTAAAACACTTTCAACTGAACTGCTGAAACAGACTCTCTTCTGTTACCTGGAAGAGAGTCGCTATTTATATCATTCACACTCATGACTTTACCAACCCAACGCAACCCACATCCGCAAATTAACTCATATAAAGCTTCTCTTATAATGGCTCAAGAGGTCTAAACATAAAGAAGGCCTACAGTAAACAGGGTGGAAAAGTAGCCAGGGTAGCAAAGCGATGGCAAGGTCAACAGCTATTCATTGATACCACAAACTACAGTCTTGATTTACAATGCACTGACAATCTATTTACAGACCATCACATGTGAAATCAAGCACAGCTCAGGAAAGGAAGTTATAAAGATATGTATGGCAGTAAAACACTATCTAGACATTTCTGAGCGTGTTACAACATGGACGTTTTCCCAGTTATCGGTTTCTCCATCCTGTGAGGTCAGTTCAGTTTCAACATCAGGGAGTTCGGTTGTCTGAGGAAAGTGCAATTAATTCGAAGGATCTGAACCAACTCTTTACCTTAAGCATTAAACTTTTTTGTGCATTAAATTTCAGACCACTATGGACATGAAAGACATGGTATAATTAATAGCCATCAACTAAATCTGTCACTTTGTACCTCAACAACACACTAATAATGAAAGCAACCGAACATAAGACTGTTCGAAAAGAATCTGTGGCTGGACAGAAAACTAAACGCATCAATATTACAGTTATAAAACACTGCACACATTATTAAATTATGCATTGTTCTGTGAACCCCAAAGACGGTGATATACGACGCAGGAGAGCCAGTTATTCTTCATAAGTGACAACATGACATCTTAAAAAGCTCTTTAATGAATTACGACCTGAACTGTGGTCTACAGGCTTTATCAGTTGGTGCTTCTGGGACTCGACCCAAAAACCTTCTGTTCATCACCTCACCGGTTTAACTACTACACCACAAGTACTCCAAATAACTACACCTAGCAGACCAAATGTAGCTTAATGGTTAAAGGCCTTGGCTGGCAAGCTGAAGGTTGCTGGTTTGAACCCCATATGGCTGAGCCGATCACAACTGTTACCCTTGAGAAACTCACTAACCTCAGGTTACTCTGTAATACACTTCTAAAGAAGTATTGTGGCTCTACTAGGGTAAGGCGATGTAATATCATGACATTCTCGTTTAATTTCTAACGTTAAATAGTTATCATATTTAAATACCACGGTATGTAACGGCTTTTTAAACATTTATCTTTGTAGCACCATGGTATTCTTAAAAGTACCTTGGGGTGCAATGTCAGTACCATGGTAGATGCATTTCAGTACTGTGGTATACATCAAAGTACGTCTGTATTACCATCACTTTAAGACCGAAGAGCCATATTATGTCGCTTCAAGGCTTATTTCTACGTTTACATTCAAATCAAGGATTAAACACCTGATGTGTTTGTTATCGATAGATTTGAGTGTCTAAATAACACAAATAAAGACGTATAACACATATGCGCGTGTTCCGCAGTGGACTGCAGCGCACCAAACGCGCCCTGCTTTCATTTCGTCCGCTTTCCGAAGGTAAACCAAACAAACACTAACCTGATTAAAGATTTAAGGTGGTGATATGGATGTTAAAGGCTGTTGAAAAGCCGGTGGTTGCGCTGTGATCGGCGTCGGTGTGGTTCCAGGCACCTGACAACGGTCGGTGTGTTTCGTTTCGCTGTCTGATCACATTCAACACAAAGAGCGTCGAGACGCACAGAGAGCGCAAGGGAGCGTGGTGATTTTGCCAAGGTTTTTGAAAAGCGTAAAACGACTCCACACAGTGCTCCCAAAGGGTCCCTAAATTTGTAGAACGTCACAGTAGTGTTTTTTTACATGACAATATTTTATCAGTTGATACAAATAACGTAACTCTAAATCAATCTCACAAAATAGTACACCAAAACCATAGGAGAAATGTTTAAAAATGTGAAAGTGACTGAAAAACATGACTCAAAAACGACAAATTCACAGTAGGCTAATAATCTTTATACAGCTGTACATATTCATACACATTATTATTATTTACTGTTAAGTCTTACTATTTAACTGTGTTCTGTTCTCATGTCAGATATGTTTGTATATACGTATGCATACCAAGAGCACACACACACACACACACACACACACACACACACAAAAAAAACAACAAATTCCTTGTGTGTCCGCGCACATTTGGCGAATAAAGCTAATTCTGATTCTGATTCTAAAAGTGTCATACTGAAGCGAATATTTATATTTTTAGAAATATTGATTCTGTCAGAAACCATACCGTTCCTAAATTTACATTAGGAAAGTGGCTGGTTCTTGAATGAAATATTCATTTGAGTCGAATCTTTGCAATGAATCACTTTTTAAAAGTAAATTATTTTGCCTAATAATAGGCTAGGACTAATCCGGTCGTCGAGTTCACCTCACTAGTCCAGTTTTAAAGGTCCATTGAAATGCTTTGAAACACACAGCGTTATTCTATGTGTTGACATCCCGAATTTGACAGCGTGTGACAGTCACAATCTCAACTATATGGCTATAAAATATACCATTCTGTGTAGAATTCAAATGGGTCTGATATATTTTTATTTATTTGATCTGCTGCATAAAATTGTGTCTTTGGACTGGAGCGTGTGACACAAAGCGAAACCAGACTTCAATTGCCGCAATATGTAAATTTACACCGTCTGAATCTAATCTAATCTAAGGTTTAAGCCTAGCCCCAGATTCAAATGTAATCCGAGCTGTTGCAACTTAAAGAAACATGTACTGAATGAGCTTATACTAATGTCTTTGTTTTGTCTCAAGATGGACATCTATGGCCTAATCCTGGTTTAGTCTAAGCCCTGTCTGTGAAACCAGGCCTATACATTTTTGAATGGTTATACCTTCTAAATATGAATTTTGTCATTGTTTTAACCTTAAGGCTAACATATTCATACTAAAAGCCAAAAAACTTTTAGCATTTCAATTACATGGGGACTTGTATTCTCCATTCCACAACCAAGTGAGTGAAAAATTTCCGCTAAACAACAAATTCCAACAAAAAAAGTGTTATGCTCATACGATATTCAGGCAAATATCAATATTTTTAATAATATTGATTCTGTCGAACAGAAATCATCAACCAAAAATGTTCTTAAATGTGCGCTTAAGTTCATTTGAGTCGAAACTTTGCAATGAATCACTATTTAAAACGGAATTATTTTGTCTAATAATAGGCTAGGACTAATCCGGTCGTCGAGTTCAACTCACTAGTCCAGTTTTAAGTTCAAAGGTCAACCGCCCACTTGAGGGAAAGGTTATCAGAGAATATAAATAAATCGGTTTGCTAATAAAACAGTAACTTTAAATATAGTCATAATTACTGCTTTTGGTGATTTTGTGGATGTCACATATAAGCCACGTCGTTAAATGACATTCTTTGCATTCCGCGAAATAAACAAGTCGTACGGGTCTGTAACGACGACGTGAGGGTGAGTAAAGGTTAACAGACTGAAACTGAGGCGAACTTCGTTGATTTTGACTTATTTGTGGTAGAATAGGAAGTGTTGGTGTATTCTGCCATCTACTGGACATTCAATGAACTTGCAGTTCAGAAACTGTTTTGGCTCGTTGACGTTGACCTTCAAATATGATGATTAAATCAATCAAAAGTAACTAGAGCAAAATTCGCTTTAAAAATATATGCTGGCTGATTACTTTAGGGATTTGTTAACATTACTCATTGCAAAACCACAACTAACTTTCTTCTGTGGAAGGCCATGTTTTGGTTAAACGTCATGAGGTGAGTAAACCGTGATTGAATATTCGTTTTGTCGTGAAATTACGTTTGGAGTCCATTTAAGACTATTTTTGGGGCTTCAAATGAGGCCAGGACTTACATTCATGCTTTGACAGAAAATTCAAGCTGAAGGCTGCTCTTTTGAAAGAAATTCAACTGAACAGAAGTGCCTTTGAAAAAAAGAGAGAAAACTATTCAAAAGAACACTGATACTATGAAAAGTACTTCATGGTCCAATAGTTCAGTCTTTTTTTTTCTTTTATCACAAATACATAGTGGATGTCCAGTGTTCCTTGACGAATGTCATAAGACAAGGACAAGTTTACAGAGTGTAGAAATAAAAGAGGTTTGCTAAAGGAAAACTTTCTTTCTATTCATCAATCTGTATTTCCTCTCTGACTTCCTTTCAGCATGAATAGCCACTCTTTTATTTCTATTCCTCTCTTACTTCCTTTCAGCATGAATAACACTCTTATTTATATATATATATATATATATATATATATATTAGTCTTCCTCCTACTCTTAACAGGTGACCGTCTTGACAAGTTCTGCAAAAACATAATTACACATTTCACTGGAAATTACACCCTCATTCCTGGACATCCCATAATTCTGTGTGCATTGCGTTTAGAGGGCGGCTCAGAGCAGATCCTCAACATGAATCCATTACTTGAACAAGTTCGCACAAGGCTGCATGTCATCATTTCATGTATATTACAATCAGATATGTAAAATATGGACGTGAAATTCTCCTCCGGTGTATATTCGGTGGTTTCCAATCAGTGTGCATGTCTTCAAAGTGTGTCTGTGCATTTCAGATAAGCTCCCTGCATTGTTTACAGTGAGGAATGAAGGAACTGGGCCATTTTTAGTGGATTTGTTGCTATGGAAATGGACAGCGAGCACTTGGGTGACTCTATGAGTCAAGCAGATTGTGCACACTTGCACCTTTGCACAGTAAGAGGTCTCATAAAAAGGCTCATAAATTTTTTCCTGTGGGTCATCTTAAAGTCTGAATATCTTAATTCTGGCCAAAAAGTAATACAACTTCTATTTAATTACACAGATTATTCACATTTGAGGGCTAAAATTACATTTAATTGACATATTTAAGTCAATCTCTCCTCTTGGGCTTTCTCTCAGCTCGCTCAACATCTCTGAGGAGCATTTTATTGCTCATACTGAGTGTTGTTCTTTTAGTGCTCAAGAGACATAACGAAGTTCTCTGTTAAGTATCAGCTTCATTTTATGTCCTCAGGAGAAATAAAATTGTCGACGGACAGTAGCTATAATGGTCAACAGCTCAGATGATTTGGCCTTGGAAGAACTTCATGAGAGAAGTTTGAGATCATAATGAAAAATATGTGTCAGTGTTGAGATGTCTTCTGAAACTCTTGACTCATGTGAGTCTTTAACTCAGGAGAAAAAAAAAAGGATTTATTTGTGAGTAAACTCTCCATTTAATCTAATTGCAATGTTTGAAGATATTAAAGAGATCTAATTTTTGTTTTTGTTCCCTGCAGAGTGAGACAATCAGCACCAAATTAATAAAATATGAAAATGTTATTGTTCAGAAGCTGCTCTTTTGTAGCTCAGGAGATGTAATGAAGATCTCATGTAAATATCCACTTTGTTTGAGATGTTTCTCCTGAAATTCCTTTGTGGAGAAACAAAAATAGGTCCAAGACAGTTTTTACGAGTTCTGATTGCTGAGAGGGTTTTTCTTAGAAGAAAGATGCAAGAAACTTCTGCATTTGCTCTCCACTGAATCTCATGTCAATCTATGAGAAACAACCAAAATATTAAGGAGTTTATTTATGTTTTCTTTTTGTTCCCTGCAAAGTGAGAAAATCAGCCTCAACTTTGGGAAAAAAAAATGTAGCTCAGGAGATGTAAGTATCCGTTTTGTTGTAGATGTTTCTCCTAAAATTCCTTTGGACAAATAAAACCAGATCACATTAATTAATGAGTTCCTATCTGACTTTTAATTGCAGACTTTGGCACCTTGACAAATCTTGAGCTTTGTCTGACACTCTACAGGTGTTATTATTAGGAGAAACATCCAAGAAGCAGGAAACTTCTGGAACAGTGAATCCCCCATTTGCCCTCAATTTAATCTCCTAAACAACTCTTTAAACAACAACTGAAACGTTAAAGAGATCCCATTCATGTTTCATAAAGATGTCATGTAAGATTTCAGGTAAGTATCCTCTTCATTTTAGATGTTTCTCCTAATATTTCTTTTCAGAAAATCAGTCTTCATGAGTTCATAGCCAGATCTCTGACTTTATATTGTAGACTCTGGTAATCTGAGCACAGTCTGAGATTTTTCTGAAAGATTAGAGGGATTTTTTCCTAGAAGAGACATCTACAGTGAATTTGCCTCGCATTTAATCTCTTTGCAGTTGAAACGCAACAATGAAAATGTTAAAGAGATCTCATTCATGTTTCATGGAGATGCAGTAAAGATTTTATGGAAGTATCTTTTCAGCAAATCATTTTTCATGAGTTCATACTGAGAACTCTTACTTTTGATTCCAGACTTTGGTAATTTGACAAATCTTGAAGATGTCTGAGACTAGAGTTTTGTTGTTGTTGTTGTTTTTTCTTAGAAGAAACATCTAAAAATGAGAAATATCGCAAATTAATCTCATTTCAATCAGTGAGAAGCAACTGAGATATTAAAGAGATCATTTATGTTTTTGTGCCCTGCAGAGTGAGATCAGCATCAAATAAGGAATGAATCAGAAGCTGCTCTTTGTAGCTCAGGAGACATATTCGTTTTGTTGTAGATGTTTTTCCTAAAATTTCTTTGGAGAAATAAATATAAATTGTTGATGTTAATATAAATTGAAATATAAATTGAAATGTTTTCATGAGTTCCTAGTGAGATCTCTGACTTTGGTACTTTGACACTCTTCAGATGTTATTCTTAGGGGAAATATCTGGGAAGCAGGAAATGTTGAGTTCTCCATTTGCCCTTCATTTAATCTCCTTGCAGGTGAAAAGCAATAACTGAAATGTTAAAGATATCTCTTTAATGTTTCATGGATATGCAATGAAGATTTCATGGAAGTATCCTCTTCATTTTAGATGTTTCTCCTAAAATTTCTTAAAAAAAAAAACAAAAAAAACAGTTTTTCACGTTCATAGTAAGATCCCTGACTTTATATTGTAGACTGTAGGTAATCTGGAGCACAGTCCAATATTTTTCTGAAACACTAGAGAGTTTTTTTCCTAGAAGAAACATCTCAGAAACAGGAAACCTACCGCAATTTAATCTCATTTCAATCCATGAGAACCTACTGAGATATTAAACAGATCTCTTTCATGATTTGTTCCCTGCAGTGTAAGAAACTCAGCATCAATTTAGGAACGAAACAGAAAATGTTATTGCTCAGAAGCTGCTCTTTTGTAGCTTAAAATATGTAAGTATCCGTTTTGTTGTAGATGTTTCTCCTAAAATTCCTTTGGAGAAATAAATATAGATTACATTAATTGATGGGAAATGTTTTCATGAGTTCATAATGAGATCTCTGACTTTGGTACCTTGACATTCTTCAGGTGTTATTCTTAGGAGAAACATCTGGGATGCAGGAAACTTACGATGAATTCTCTATTTGCCCTTCATTGAGCCTACTTGCAGTTGAAAAGCAATAATTGAAAGGTTAAAGAGATCTCATTTGTGTTTCATGGAGATGTAATGAAGATTTCATGGAAGTATCCTCTTTGTTTGAGATGTTTCTCCTAAAATTTCTTTTTAGAAAATCAGTTTTCATGAGGGAGAAACATCTGGCTCTGGTACCTTGACAAATCAGAAGCTGCTCTTTTGTAGATCAGGAGCTGTAATGGAGATTTCATGTAAGTATCCTCTTCATTTTAGATGTTTCTGTAAAATGAGATCAAATCAGTTGTAGTTCATAGTGAGATCTTTGACTTTTAATTGCAGACTCTGATCCCTTGACAAATCTGAGCACATTATGAGATTTTTCTGAAAAGTGTTATTTTTAGAAGAAACATCTAAGAAGCAAGAAAATCTCTGTGAGCTTTTCATTTAATTTCCTTGCAGTTGAAGAGGTTAACAGTTAAATAGATGTCATTTGTGATTTCTCATTTCTGTGGGGTTGCAAACACAACCTTGAATGTTTATTATTACCTAAAAAAGTAATAAAGCAAGTCCGGCGTGAAGTGGAAAAGTCGACTCAGATCTTTAGGACCGCTTTTGCTGGTTCCCATAACAACCCTTTTGTGAAGATCATAGAAGGGGAAAATATATTTAGGTAGTGTGCCATGCTAACATTTCAGAGACAATTGCAAAAAATGAATCATGCAGCTGACATATTCCATTGTTGTCCATTTTCATATGAATGTTGTTTTACGTCACACATTTCTGTTCGGTTTCTGGTTTTAATATGTGGCGGAAAGGATTCTTACACAACGTCCTCTGTGCTCACGCTTGGTTTAGTGGAAGCAAAAGGTTGCTGAGCGCAGGGATGTGTTCCCACACACAGGCAGGCACACAGTTTCATCAATATACTCACGTTTCCTTTTACAGCTACAAATTGCCTTATTAAAGCAGTTCTGTTTTTTTCGCTCTCGCTTTCTCTCTTTTTTTTTTTGGCTTAAAAGTGGCAGCACACTAACATGAAATTTTGCTACTATTTTTTGCAGTCTCTAGCTTTGGCTTTAAAATATTTAGCGTTGCATACTGTTTTACAAACTATTTTTATTATAAAATATAAAAATACTGTATAACCATACTGTTTTAGTAAAAACCTAAAAAAAAATACAATTAAAAGAATAAAATTACTCAAAGTACCATTAACAAATATATAAAGACAAATGTATATAAAAACATGACAAATAAATGATTATTTTAATGAAAATGTGAAACTTCAAATCAAAATATAAAAAGACCCAGCAAAAAAAAAGAAAGAATAAAAAGTAGTATTTTAATAACAATAAAATGAAAATACTATTTTAAATAAAATATAAAAAATAAATATTGAATATATTGTAATATTTTTAATGAAAACATATATAACTAAATATTTTTTATCTTAAGAATTACACATATAATAGTTTTTTAATTTTTAATAAAAATACTGTATCTAAAAATACCATTTACATTTACAATTTTAATCAAAATATTTAAACAAATATTTTTTTAATTAAAAATATTTAGTATTGCACTGCATATTATTTTACAGACCATAGTACAAAATATAAAAATACTATATAACAATACTATTTTAGTAAAAACCTCAAAAAATAGTGTTTTAATGATCATATAAATATAAATTAACAAATATATAAAACTAATACATATGATAAAAATATTTTTCATTAAAATGTAAATAAATACAACTTTTAATAAAATATAAAAATACCCAGTGAAAAACTATAAAAATAGTATTTTAATAATAATAAAATTTAAATTTAAATTTTAATTAAATATAAAAATATATGTTTAGTATATTTTAATGTTTAATATTTTTATTTAAAAATTACAAATGTCCATTTGTAATAAAAAATATTTAAATACAATTTAAAAATATATGATTTTTTAAAATAAATAAATTAAATTAATTATTTTTTTTAATAAATTAAAAACACAGTTTGTAATAAAATATGAAAACAAAAAATAAGCTTTTAATGAAAAATAAAATAAAATATAAAAAATACCATTTAAAAAGATATTTTAAAAAATACTATTTTTAAAAATTCTTTAAAAATACATTTAAGTAAAAGTAAAAATAAAATTAAGTAACAACAAACAAAAAAACAATAAAAAAATACAATTTATAAAATAAAAAAAATTAATTAAAAATATTTAGCATTGCATGTTGCATACTATTTTACAAACTATATTTAGTATAAAATATAAAAATACTATCAAAAAATACCGTTTTAATGAAAATATTAAAATACAATTCATAAATATATATGAACATTTTAAATAATAGAAATATTGACAATGTCCATTTGTAATAACATATTAAAATACAGTTTATATATGTAAAAAATATATGAAAAAGACTGTTTTTATAAAAAACTATATATTCTTTAAAAATATTGAAAGATAATAAAAAAATACAGATACCAAATTTACAGGTTTTTTTTTCAAATCTGAAAATACCATTTAAAATATATATAAATAAAATTTTAACTGACAAAATAAAAACACAATTTACAAAATGTAAAAATACCTTTTTAAATAAAAAAATATATACATATTTCCTAATTATTTTGATTTAAAATCATAAATTGTATAGTACACATTTCGAACATGTCCCTTTATCCAACAGTGTCTGGCACGTTTCGGCAGTAATGTGTCCCTTTACATGCAGCGGTCCAGCACTAATCTGAGATGGATGGATGGATGACCCAAATGAACACGATTCAAATAAAACAATGACAACATGTGGTGCTCTGCCCAGAATGCAGAGGAGGGTGCAAAATCCCAGCACAGGAGTCCAACAGAAAAGAGGATTTAAATAGAGACAGAGAGAGAAAGGGGGGAACTTTTTGAAGTTGTCATATTTTGAAAGTGGTCTGATAAGGCTCTTCACACTCCGCCAAAATCCAGCTGCCTTCGGGGCAGAGTTCTCCTTCTTACAAGACAGATTTGAAGGGGGAGAAAAAAAATTCAGATGATGAATATGAAACCACATAAAGGACAAGATGAAAGAGGAGAACATAAGGGGTAGTTTTGATTACGTAAAGCCCTGTATTTTCTTCAGCAGAAAAGAATAACTTCAGTGTTGCGCGGACAAGAGAAGATGTCTGTTTGAGACGGATAATCAAGGTGGTTTGAGATAAATTATTGTCCAAATCAGTAAAATTGCCCTCAAATTGCTGTATTTTCTCTCATGTCTCAGACGACGATGGATACGGAAATGGAAAGAGATGCTGTTCACCTGTTTGAAACACTAAGCTGAAATGCACTAAGCTGGTTTTATTAAATATATACAATATCTGAGTCAAACCATGCCTGAAGAAAGAACATTTATGGTGTACTTCCCTCCAAAATTAAGTTCACAAACACCCACACTAGACATGGATCATCTAAAATGGACAGATCAAGGTGAATAAGTAAAGGACATGAATGTTAAAACAAACAAAAAGGCTTTAAATTCTAAACGTAAAGACTGTAAAAAGCGTTGAAATTAGAATCTGTACAACGCAGTTGTGACTTAATGTCGTCGCTGTTTAAATCAGGTCAACCCAGAGCAGAAATGCGTTGTTTCTACAGCTGTGTCTTTACTCTCCTTTCTTCCACTGCAGGGATCCCCTGCCTACACATTCATCCAAATCAACCGTCTGGCGAATTTACTGAACGCTTCTTCATGCTGAGGAACTTCGAGGGTGATCTTTTGGTAAGGCGTCAAAGCGCCGTTGGGCTCCGTTATCTACGTTTCAAGTGCGTGACAATGAGAAGATTCGATGTTGTGGCGGAATATAAAACTGTACGCTCTACTTTCACCAGAATTATAAAGTTTTCTAATGCTTTGGAGAGGGTAACTCGTTTTCCGTGTGGAACGATCCGCTGCGTTCGTGTGTAATTGCTGCTCTTTGGTTGAGAGGATTCCTTTCAGCACCGATCCATTCATAAGGATATTGTCACGGTGAAATTATTCACTGATTTAAGTGGGGCAACTGTCAGGAAACTTCCCGCCTCGTAATATTTTAAAATTCGCCTCATGCAATTCAAATCGTCGGTTGGCGCCCTTTGTACTGTCATTTAACCGTCAAACTATCCTAAATACGTTTTAAACAAAAGAGGTTTTGTGATATTTTTTTATTTAGAATAATAAATAACGTGAATTGCAGTAGTAGTTAGTTTTGTTCACGATTTCTTTTTGTTTGTATTGATTACCACTGACCCTGCCGACCACAAAACCAGTCATAAGGTAAATTTAAAATCTCAAAGCTGAATAAATAAGCTTTCCACTGATGTATGGTTTGTCAGGATATGACCATATTTGGCCTAGATACAACTATTTGAAAATCCGAAATCTGAGGGTGCAAAAAAAAAAAAAAAAAAAAAAGAGAAAATCGCCTGTAAAGTTGTCCGAATAAAGTTCTTAGCAATGTATATTACCAATCAAAGTTTCGATATATTTACGGTAGTAAATGTACAAAATAACTACATGATCTTTACTTAATATCCTACTGTTTTTGGCATAAAAGAAAAATCGATCATTTTCACCCATACAATGTATTTTTGGCTATTGCAACAAATATACCCGTGCTAACTGGTTTTGTGGTCCAGGATCACAGTTTTACTACAACTAACTAAATTTGTGGTTACAATTGTTTAACTATAGTAAACGTTTTTTTTTTTTTTTTTTTTTTTGTGGTAAAACGATGGTTAATTTTCGTAAGGGTAGTTTCCTCAGCAATGTTCGCGTTGAGCGTTTGTTAATAGTTTGTGTAGCGAAAAATAACGATTTTAACCGAAAACATTCAAACAGCACTTTGCTGTAGGTATTCACCTACTTAGTGAAGCTTAATTTATTAACTTAATGCAATTAACTCATTAACTTTATTAACTTAATGCGATAAACAACTACTTACAATCACTATTTTAGGCCGTGTTCACACTTCTTTTAACTGTCAGCGTCTGTTTTACATTATAACCCTATAGAGTAGACCGACATTCTCCTCCCGTTATCTTCCAAAACCGAAAGGAAGCGAAGTGGGAGAGAAAGAGGGGTAACGGTCTGCGAGCCGGGACTCGAAAAAACGGACGCCCGAAGCGCAACGGTGAGTCGCAAACCTTTCCTGATCCCGTCCCCCTCTCTATCTCCCACTTCGCTTCCTGTTTAAATATCAAATATCCTGTCCTATCAAATAAAAGGCAAAAATGACCAAAAAAAAATAAAATAAATAATAATAAAATAAATAAAAAAAATAAAAAAGCCAATGCACGAGCGAGCTTCGGCTTTTCTCAACATTTCTCATATTCATACCGTTGCAGCTGTTGTTATAGCAACAAAAGACGCTCTCTGCTGCAACGCTGCCAGATTTTTTTTTACTAAAAAAAACGCCCTTGTCGACTTTTTCTTGTCCAAAAAGACGCCAAGTACACAAAATTGTTTGTGTAGCCTAAAATAGTGATTCTAACCGACATATGTTGCTATATTTACAGTGAAGGAAAGTTATTTACTGCACTATCGCTAACTTTAAGTGACAAAAACCTACTAATGATTTTATTGTTAGCGTAGTGTAAACAATTCGAGCGAAAAACAACGAAAGCGTTCAAACGGCGTTCTGTTAGTAAACGCAACTTCTCGGAAGGGTCAATTTAGTAGGCTAACTCTGGCTAACTTATATCCTAACGGAACTGTTCCCAGATAGCACACGTACATCTGCAAGATGTCTGTTAAAGATCTGTTGATCTGGAAAGCATCTGCTGTGTACAAACGTCTGAGAGACATCTGTAAGATGTCAGTTTTACATACATTCTAAATCATAAACATCTTAAAGACATCTAATAGATGTCTATTTGACATCTGATAGGAAACGTCCAATAGACGTATTGCAGATAAGCAAACTACGTCTTGCAGATGTCAAATAGACAGAAGTTTTTTTTTACAGTGTTGCTGCAGTAACCATGTTTTTTGGTGTATTGCTTACCATTTGTATAATCACAATTTTAATACAAAAACCAAATAATGTTAGTGTAGCAAACCCGTGATTAATTTGTAGTTAGCATGGTACGCTCTGACTGACGTAAATTAATATCCTTGTAGCGAAAAATAATGATTCTAACAAAGCGTTCAAACGGCGTTTAACTTCTCTAATGCATTTATTAGCTTAATTTATTAATTTAATGTTATTACATTATTAACTTAATGTGATAAATAGCTACTTAGAATAATCATAATTTCAGGCTATATAAAACTGTTTGTTCAAACGACATATTAAGAGTTTATTTGCAAAAACAGATAACTCTGTGTTTTACATGTTCAAAAATCATGTTTTTTTATTATGTTGTCATGTTTTTATTGTGTTTTGTTATGTTGGTTAGGTGTATTTTTTTTAGTTATTTGTACTTTATATCAAAATAACCAAACTGCAGTTTGATTGAGATTAACTGGAATGCACAATGATAAAACATGATTTTTGAAAATTGTTATTTAAAACAGTTATTTGTTTTTGCAAATGAACTCTTCATATTTACTGCACTATGGCTAACTTCTGCTTCTGATTTAATTATATGTGTAGCTTAAAACAGAAAGCGTTCGAACGGTGTATAAATTTGTTAACTAAACATTTATGTTAAACATTAACGTTCGAAAACGCCTCAAACTATACACTTATGTGTACATTTTTTGGCAAGTTCCAGATAAACAAATTCAAGAGGGGACAAAAATACTGCTGAGGGCAGTTGTGATTATGTAAAGTTATTCATTTTAATCTTGCATAGTCATGTCAAGAGGGGGTTTCACCCCACCAGTGGATTGCGCAGAGGTGCACCATCTCTCTTGTTTGTCTGAAGGAGTATTTCTGCTGTAGGTGGTGGTATTCAATTCACTTCGCTTTCAGCAGATGCTGAGTTCATTCTCCACTGCAAATATGGAGCTGGATAAAATCACTGGACGTGCAGGAACGGCGCACATTGAGCTTTACGCGCTGAGAAAACACATCATCTGAGCAAATACAGTGTTTTATCCATAAGTATTTTAAACGCCGCGAAGCCGTTCAAAATGTGGATTATAGTTCTGTGGATATTTGTCCAAGTTTTGGCTTGCACTTCTGTCGAGGCTCAGGTAAGACGAACAAACAATTTGTTGCATTTTGATCATCCTCAATTCACCTCACTGTCATGATTGTGTTTAAATTTGAAGAGCAAGACATTTATTAATTATTTAATCGTTTGACTTGATAACTTTGACATATGTAAATGTTTAGCTTCCTGTCAGGGTTATTGTGAAAACTGAAAATAGAAAAGGTTTCTTATCTTATTTAACCATAAAATCACTTTCAACGACGTAACCTAAATACCATTTAAATTAGATTTTACCTCATTGACCATTTTAAGGTTACCTTACTATCATAAGGTCACATAAAATCAGATGTTTTGAATGGGATTTATTTGGAAATATGACATAATTGTATGCAATGTTGCAGAAATATCTGGCACACTGCCAAATCTGAGGGATGAATTGTTGGATTTAGTGTAGTTTTGTTTCGACAAATTGGAAAAAGATTTCTCTGGTAACCTCTGGTACCTCTGGTAATCTCTTTCGATGCTCTTTGTGATGTTTGTTCAATTAATTTGTTCAATTAATAATGAAACTTGAATTCATATTGCATTTTGGCGCCCCTTGAACTGTCATTTAACCGTCAAAATACCCTAAAGACGTTTAAACAAAACATTATAAATTTGTGATATATTTTTTGATCTATAAATTAAGTGAATTGCAGTAGGTTAATTAGCTAGGCTACATTTTGTTCAAATCCTAATGGAACTGTTGCTAGTCTCTTCAGCTAATGCACGCGCTCAGCTCTGACTAACGTATTTTTGAATATCTAGCCAGTTTTGTGTAGCGAAAACTAATGATTTTAACAGAAAGTGTTCAGATACATACTTTTGCTGTAAGGGAAAGCATTTATTAGCTTAATTTAATGACTTAATGTTATTAACTTAATGTTAGCTACTTAGAATTACTATTTTAGGCTACACAATTTTTCAAATAGTGATTCTAACTGACAGCGTTCGAACGACATTTGCTATATTTACGGTGAACGAAACATCTCGCAAGCTTTTGATGCTCTTCCTGCTGTTTTTTTCAATGAAACTTGAAGACCTGCTGGTAGCTTTAAAACCCCATGACACCTTGAATTAATCTGATTGGACTGGTTTTTAATCAAATCTAAAATACTCCAGTCAAATTGTCAGACAATCAATGTCTCGTTTTTTTGTCTCTGGGCAGCATGTGGACCCTGAAGTGGGCTTAACAGCTCAGGAACAAGTTCTCCTGCTGTACGACATCAAACTGCAGTGCCTTCAGAACATCTCCGAACACAACCCTGCCGGTAAGACCTTACATGTGGATTCTGGTTGTTCCTCTTAAACCTTTTTTTCCCTCTAACGTAATGCTCAGGGGAGCCGAGAGGATAGATCATTTGCATAACTTATAGAAATACGGGGGATCAAGATGAAAGTGACTCACACTAAAACACATTTATGTCATTAGTTCATTTGTTCATTAGTTTAAAAGCCTTTCACATGTGAATTCACATCTGACGCATAATCCGTGGAACAGAATGTGACATTAGAATCTGCTTAGAGGACTTATCTGTCAAAATCTGCCACCAGAGAGATCCAAGATCCAAGAATCTCAGATCTTTGGCTGGTTCATGTGAGCTTCAATGTCTCTTGCTCCTGTCCAAGTGTTACTTGTCTCCGTGCTTTGTGGGCTTTATTTAGACACTGAATTACCTTACAATCATATAACGTCTATCTGCCCACTCATATAAGTGTCTCAGCATATAGAGTGGAGCCCAAATGATGGCACTAGTGAAAATGTGTCTGCTTTGCATTTAATTTGATGCAGATTCAAGGATATCGATCTTGGCTGTGATGGATTTGTCGCTTTACAAGTTGGCCTCATTTAATTATATCAACGCCTGCAGGCTCCATTCTGTTTGATCCGATTTGATTGATTTTGAACAGTAAATGACATAAAGTGACAGTTGTCCAGCTTAAATGCAAGCTAACCAAAAGGTTGTGGGTTCGAATCCCACAGGACTCTTAAATGCATCATCAACAATGAGCAAGAATACACTGGTGAAGGGTTTACTTTGAAATGTCTTTCACTCAGGAATTGCTAGATTACAAAAAAGCGACACATTGAATTAAACATGGCATTTCGAAAAAGAAAGACTGAAATAGGATATTTTTGCAAAACCTATTCCAATAATAAAGGCTGCAAATGTACTGAAACTTTTGAAGCGCAATTGCTTTCGGATGTGCCACAGAAAAATACTCCACTTATGCACATCCAATCCAATTCTTTTGAACTCTGAAGGGAGTTTGTGATGTCACAAATTAATGGTGTAGTGTGGTTTATGAGTCACCCTGCTGTTTACAGAAGATGACGCACATTTATTGTTTTTCTTCCTATTTTCCTTTTTCTTCATTTACACGTGTTGGTGCTACTGTTATCCATGTGTTAGCTGATTGTGTGACCAGGCATACCAAGTTAAGATTGAGAAAGGTTCCTGGTTACCTGCGTAATTCTGAATTAGGATGCCGAGGAAGATTTTTTGATGTTAGAACTTGAAGATGATTCAAGCACATGTGAATCATCACAGAGACCAGAAACTGAGTGATGGCTCCTCACACCTATTAAAAAATAATCACTGAACTATAAACGCTTCTGTAAATCGAGACACTTCCATTCAGCTGTACAGGATTATGCATGTTCCGAGCTCAAATCTATCTGTGTCCTGCAGTTTATCCAACAAAATCTTCTTATCTGCTAATAGTCTGACACATGCTGGTGTCATATCCAGCACAGATGAATATTTTCAACGCTAACAAAGACAAATGACGTGCCAACAGATTTTGCTAATGGAAAATACATTGATGTCAATGTGTTTCAGAGAGGATTTTCTGAAGAAAATTTGAAGGGTGTTTGCTTCTCTAAAAAACACCACAGTGCTAGCCTTCAAAAATGTGGTGTGCGATTTAAAATGTTGAAGTAGAAAAATTGAATGGTATCTTTCTTGTAAAACATACTCCAGTAATCTTTGTTTTACTCATATATGGGATACTAAAGTTAAGATGTATTTACCATACAACAGAGAATGAAAGAATTTAATGTTGATTAAATTATAGTTTAGGCACAACATTGTCAGCAACTTTTCCTTTGTGAAGTGTTTTTTTTCCCAGCAATTGCGAGTTTACATTTTGCAGTTCTGTCCTTTTTTTCTTAGAACTGCATGATATAAACGTGCAATTCTGAGAAATAAAGTCAGAGTTGTGAGATAAAAAGTCGCAATAACCTTTTTTTGTTGCAATAAATATCACAAAAATATTACCTTCTTCTTTGCGTGTAAATGAATAAATGAAGGAAGTGACGTTTCCGTTGGTGCATGGAGTAAGAATTATGAGTTATGAGTGTTTCTGAACAAATCATTTGTTTAAATGATTCATTGATTCAAACAAGACCCATTTTTGTTCCTATTTTTCATTTCAATGCTTTTGCTCACTGATTCAGTAGACACTTGTTTGTTCCTGAATGAATCCATTTTATGACGGCATTTTAGTTCCACGTTAAAAGATTACGAGTTTAAAGTAAAAATATTTTGAGAATAAAATTGAAATTAATGTAATTGAATTGAAACTTTGACTTTATTCTTGAAATTTCAACCTTATTCTTGTGATTTCGAACTTTATTCTCACAATTTTAATTTTATTCTAGTAATTTCAACTTTATTCTTGAAATATTTTGACTTTATTCTTGAAATTTCGACTTTATTCACGTAATTTCAACTTTATTCTTGAAACTTTGACTTTATTCTTGAAATTTCGAATTTATTCTCATAATTTCAACTTTATTCTTGAAACATTTTGACTTTATTTTTGAAATTTCGACCTTATTCTCGTAACTTCAACTTTATTCTTGTAATTTCAATTTTATTCTAGTAATTCCAACTTTATTCTTGAAACATTTTTAATTTATTCTTGAAATTGCGACTTTATTCTCATAATTTCAACTTTATTCTCGTAATTTCAACTTTATTCTAGTAATTTCGACTTTATTCTCAAAATATTTTGACTTTATTATCCTAATTTCGGCTTTAGTCTCAAAATTTCGACTTTTTCTCTAAACTTTTCAACTTTATTGTTGTAATTTCGACTTAATTCTCTAAACATTTCAACTTTATATTTGTAATCTTGACTTTATTCTCTAAACATTTCAACTTTATTCTCGTAATTTTGACTTGATTCGCAAAATATTTTGACTATATTCTCGAAATATTTAGACTATTCTCTTTTGATTAAGTCAGAGTTGCAAGTTCATATCTCACAATTCTGAGAAAACAGGACAGAATTGTGAGATAAAAAGTCGCAATAACCTTTTTTTGTAGCGTTAAGTGTCACGAAAATATTACCTTCTTCTTCGCGTGTAAATGAATAAATGAATAAATAAAGGAAGTGATGTTTCCGTTGGTGCATGGAGTAAAAATTGAAACCTTATTTGTTATGAGTTGTGTTTCTGAACAAATCATTTGTTTAAATGATTCATTGATTCAATCAAGACCCATTTTCGTTCCTGGATGTTTCCATGCTTTTGCATGAATCAGTTGAGAGAATAGTCTCGCGTAGCCAGACCTTCAGACTGACGGCTGAAGGTCTGGAATCTTTGGCCGCTTTGAATGGCCAAGGCCCACCCATTGGGCCATATGACTGACAGGTAAAACAACCAATCGCGTTTCGTTTTGTTCCGCGTCATGTATACGGGCGTGGAAATGTCGCCGTAATAACAGACCGACGTGTGAAACGCTCAGACATATTTTAAAGATTCTATGCCGTGAACTTGACTTTTTTCGCATTCTTTTCGAAGTCTAGCCTTTAGTTGATCCTAATAGGCACTCGTCATCACAGTTGTAAACACGACGACTTTCTCATTTGTGAGGGAGCTGTGCGCCACAGCATTTTTGTTTCCAGGCGGAACGTTAAAGAACGCGACACACGTGTCGTCCGGAAATCCCGTATAATCTAACCAATCCTGTGACGACTTCGAAACTCCTGAAGTGTTTCCAGATAAGTGTGCCATATGCATCAGACGTTTAGCCAACGTTCCGTGGGCGTGACGTCTGAGGCTGAGACTATTGAGAGAATGACTTACTGACTCAATAGACACTTGTTCATTCCTGAATCAATCCATTTTACGATGGTGTTTTAGTTCCATGTTAAAAGATTACGAGATTAAAGTAAAAATATTTTGAGAATAAAATTTTAATTATGAGAATGAAGTCTAAATATTTTAAAAATGATTGAAAACTAAGAATAAAGTCTAAATGTTTTGAGAATAAAGTCAAAATTACGAGAATAAAATTGAAATGTTTCAAGAATAAAGTCAAAAAATTTTGAGAATAAAGTTAAAATTATGAGAATTAATTTGTAGCTATTACAAGATTAAAGTTATAATATTTTGAGAGTATATTCTAGCCCATCGACTTTATTCTCTAAACATTTCAACTTTATTCGCCAAACATTTCGACTTTATTCTCGTAATTTCAACTTTAATCTCAAAATATTTTGACTTTGTTTTTTGAAATTTCGACTTTATCCTCGTAATTTCAACTTTATTCTCGTAATTTCAACTTTATTCTTGAAACATTTTGACTTTATTCTTGAAATTTCTACTTTATTCTTGTAATTTCAACTTTATTTCCGTAATTTCAATTTATTCTAGTAATTTCAACTTTATTCTTGAAACGTTTTGACTTCATTCTTGAAATTTCAAATTATTCTCGAAATATTTCGACTATATTCTCAAAATATTTTAACTGTATTCTCAAAATTTGACTTTATTCTCTAAACATTTAAACTTTATTTGCGAAACATTTAAACTTAATTCTCGTAATTTCGACTTTAATCTCAAAATATTTTGACTTTGTTTTTTGAAAGTAATTTCAACTTTATTCTTGAAACGTCTTGACTTCATTCTTGAAATTTCGATTTATTCTTGAAATATTTCGACTTTATTCTCAAAATATTTTAACTGTATTCTCAAAATTTTACTTTTCTCGAAATATTTTGACTTACTCGTACTCATATTCAGAAATGCGACTTTATTCTTTAAATTTTGACTTTATTCTTGAAACATTTCAACTTTATTCTTATAATTTTGACTTTATTCTCAAAATATTTTGACTTTGTTTTTTGAAAGTAATTTCAACTTCATTCTTGAAATTTCGATTTATTCTCGAAATATTTCAACTTTATTCTCAAAATATTTTAACTGTATCCTCAAAATTTGACTTTTCTCGAAATATTTTGACTTACTCGTACTCATATTCGGAAATTCGACTTTATTCTCGAAATTTTGACTTTATTCTTGAAACATTTCAACTTTATTCTTATAATTTTGACTTTATTCTCGAAATATTTTGACTTTGTTCTCAAAATTTCTACTTTATTCTCAAAATATTTATTCTCTCATAATATTTTTTTTTTTTTACGTGCCGCTAAAGTGCTGAAGTACAATTTGAATCGATATAGGTGAAAAAAGTATAATGTCGCCACTTATTGGCTTAACTATGAATCTTGCCGACTCGCATTTAGCCGCATTTAACAGTCACTAAATGAGATAAACAGTGTACAGACCAATATGGCTTAATATTAACCTCCTTTTACAACATGTAAGTAAGCTATTTTCTTTGATTGATTAATATATAGAAGCATAACAAACAGTAAAATTATTTGTGCTATATAAAAACCACGGTGTTTATAATTATGATTGAATATTGAATTGAATTGAAATAATATGATAAGAGATACCAGCAATATCAAGCAGCAAAGTGGGATGTTTTTGTATAGGCCTAAGTAACATAACTGGAAGTGAAGGACACTGTAAGCGCTGCACATTCAAACCCGGTCTTACATTAAAAAATAGCTAAATAAGCGCACTTGAAACGCTGCTAGGTTAACTATATTCCATATATATAAGGACACCTACATTTTAGACCACTTTATTTCCTAACTCACTTTTACGAAGCACCCACCAGATATTATACGTTTTTAAATCTCATTGCCTAACCAACTATAAATTTTGCTTTTATCAAAGGTTTGTGTTTGCAGTCATTTTCTTTTCATTTGGACATTTGTGCTGCTCTTCAAAGGCATGGAAAACACAAAGGCTACACAAAAGTCACCTTTGTTTGACAACATTTGCTAATATTGGTTATTAGAGTTAATTAGAGTGTAGCCATTGTCATTTGCATTAAGTTGTCGAACGCTCACCACATTTGCCATGGCAACTCTCGGAACGTTCTCGGAATATTCAAGATAATGTTATTTATTATGTGTGGGCTCTGATATTACTGTTGTATTTGTATTATAGGGCTGACATTTTCCCAGTAATCTCAATGGCAAAAAGCGACCCAGTTTACCCCGTATCTAAAAAAGAAAATACATATCTAAAAAAGAAAATATTTTCCATCACTTTGAAAATGGTTTCTTAAGTCAGGAACTAAAAAGAAATAATTAAATGTGTGAAAGTCGACACAGTGCATATGACATCTCAACCCGATGACTATTGGAATCTACAAATAGATAAACTGCACAAAAGTTTGTTGATGCTCTTTCTTTCAACCGTCATAAGCAAACCACCAGGTTGAATTGAGCTGTGCTGATTCATTCTCTCTCTGAATAAAGTTTCCAAATAGCATCATGCTCTTGTAGCGCGCCAAACCTTCTCTTCTCTCTTCAAGGAATTGACCGGTTGGTGCCTCCATACAGAGACTCTGCCCTTTTCCCACACTGATCTGCGGGGGATGGATCAATGTTTGACAGAATACTTGCACTTAAAACGAAGACATACAACAGTGTTGAATCAATAAGGCGGGAGAAAAGATAAACCGCCCATGTGACAGTGAGCTTTGAGGATATATCTTTCATAATACATCATGTTCCCTTTGCAAGATTGTAATTAATATTCTTTTAACATTTTTCTGAAATTGTCCTGTTTTCAAACACAGAGTAGCACAGCTTATTTGATTAATAATGCATCTTTTGTTGTGGAGCTTAGTTAGTTGTCATTTTGGAAAATGTGTGAAAATTGCTGAGGCAAATAGAGCTTTTATGCTTCGATGAAAGCATTGTTGGCCCAATTATAACGTCTGAGAACGTGAGATGTCAAGTCTCACTAAAGATGACCCTGTTACCGTCTGTTACTAAAGAAACTTTTTTACATTACATTAATTACATTAGACATTCCCAAAGGGGCTCTCAAGAGTTTTAATTAGTTTCAGTTTTGAGTGCGCAACGAACCAGCAATGAAATACATGTAGAATTAATTTCTGCCACTCGTGATACTATTACAATTTCATATGGACTTTTTTTTTTTACTTATAAGAACTGTCTTTTTTTTCAGAATCAGTAATCAGTTGCAATCTGCACTAAAAAGAGCCAGTCGATTTCTTTTAGAATCACCATACATGACACATATGTCCAGTTGTTTTTTGATTGATTTTTTGATTTGATAAAACAAACCGGTTCATAAGAGTCAATTGCTTCGGAATCGTTGTACACTGGTCCTGTTGTATGCTTTTTATTTACTAAAAAGAACCAACTCATAAGAGTCACTTGTTTCAGAATTGCTGTACACTGGTCCTGTTGTATGTTTCTGATTCACTAAAAAAACTGACTCATAAGAATCAATTGCTTTGGAATCACCATACACTGGTCCTGTTGTATGTTTCTGATTCAGTGAAAAGAACCAACTCATATGGGTCAATTGTTTCGGAATCGCTGTATACTGGTCCTGTTGTATGTTTCACTAAAAAGAACTGACTCATGAGAATCAATTGCTTTGGAATCACCATATACTGGTCCTGTTGTATGTTTGTGATTCACTATAAAGAACTGGTTCATAAAATTCAGTTGTTTCAGAATCGACGTACACTGGCCATGCTGTATGTTTTTAAATCACTAAAAATAACTGATTCATACGAGTCAATTGTTTCCGAATCGCCATACACTTGGCCCTGTTGTGTGCTTCAGATTCACTAAAAAGAACTGACTCACAAGAGTCAGTTGCTTTGGAATCGCCATACACTGGTCCTATTGTATGTTTTCTTATTCACTAAAAAGAACTGACTCACAAGAGGCAATGGCTTTGGAGTCACTATACACTGGTCCTGTTGTATGTTTCTGATTCACTAAAAATAACTGACTCATAAGAATCAATTGCTTTGGAATTACTGTACACTTGCCCTTTTGTGTGTTTTTGATCCACTAAAAACAACCGACTCATGTCAGCGCAGATGGGCTTGTGGGCAGCGCGCCAATATATACTGCTGTTGCACTACAGACGTCCAGAGTTTGCATCCTCAACTATACACTAAAAAAATCTGTTTTTGAGTCAAAAGATTCACCAAACACTAGTACCATCGCATGCTTTTGATTCACTAAAAAGAACCAGCTCATAAGAGTCAGTTGCTTCAGAATCACTGTTCCACTGTTCCCATTAAATGTTTTTGATTCCCTCAAAAGAACACAATCCACTGAAAAGAGCCAGTCATAAGAGTAATTTATTTGTGAATCAGACTACATTTGCCTGCAGCTTGTGATTCAATTTAACATTTCCTGCCTTTTTTCGGTATGTGTCACTACTTAGTCTTAGATGTTCTCTTAGCATGTTTCTCCTTTTGAAGAAAGGAAACTCATTAGGGTATTATAGACACACTACACAGCGCTATAGAGTTCAAATCATCACTCCTGGAAAAAGTTCATGAAATTATGTTATCTGATGACATTCTCTCTGACAGCTGACATTGTTAAGATATTTTCTGCGAAGCGTGCATGATGTCTGAAACCTACGAACAGTTAAGAAGGCAATATGCATATTGACTTTATTTTTTATCTGCATTTTTCATCTTCTCTAGCTTGCTAATGAACTTGCCATTGTATATTATGAATGATTTGGCACTTACAAAAATAAAGGCATCTGCTATGCATAAATTAAAACAGTATTATTACAATTATTTCATTATTTGGCAATGGAATTGGATTTCTGTCAGCTTTTTGGATTTCTTTTTTACTAGAAGAATCATTAATAGAGCCATTAATGAAATGGAATTGTTCAGAGGAATTGGAGCCAGAACCAGAATATAGAAAGAGAAATCCCCCCCCCCCCCCCCAAAAAAAAATCCACCTGCTCTCTATTAAGTTTCACTTCTAGGAGAAACAAATTGAGATGTTAAAGCAGTTTTATCTGTAATTTTCTTCTGATGGGAATCTCAACTTCCAGGCTCTTTGCAGAAATTGCATTTCCATCCTATAAACTGTGATTGTGCTTTATGCATTTTGTACACAGATGAGGTCTGTTCTCCTGGATGGGACGGGTTGGTTTGCTGGCCTCAAGGTTCCCCAGGAACTGTCGCCAAAGTACCGTGTCCCAGCTATGTGTACGACTTCAACCACAACGGTACTTGCAAAACTTCTTCCAACAAATCTTTTTTTACAACCACATCTAGCCAAATTGTTCCGTTTCTTCGTTTTCCTAGGATTTGCATATCGTCAGTGTGACTTGAATGGGTCGTGGGTATCGGTGGAGAACAGAACTTGGGTTAATTATTCAGACTGTCTGCGGTTCTTGGCTCCAGGCATCGAAAAGGGCAAAGTAAGTCCAATTAAACAAACTGGAAGAGTTTGTGTAGTCTTATTGACAAGTTTCGAAATCATTCAAGAGTTACTTTTTGTAGATGGGTTGGTGTCTTCAAACACAAAGTCTTATCGCGAGCCGTAAAGCTGCTTATATAGCTTCAAATGTCACTGGTTTATTAAGTGAAAAGACACGTCTTTGGAAATGTTTCGGATGTTGAGTTGACTCGAGTGTTGTTGTGTTTCCAGAGGGACTTTTTCGAGCGGCTGCACATCATGTACACAGTCGGCTACGCAGTGTCCTTCAGCTCGCTGCTGGTCGCCATTTTCATCATCGGATACTTTCGGTAATTGAACATCGGTTCCCATAAGACTTTTGTCCCATACCGCAAGTTAAAGAAACACTAATAACTCTGTGTCTTCATTACGAAGTTGCACAGCAAGCAAGCGTATTACACTTGTTCTGCACAAGTGGCTGCTGGTGAGGGACTCAAGCGGTACGATTCAGACAGCCTCAGGTCTTCATCTTTAAAGACCTTCAGACATTAAATTAGCTGAAGAGTTCCCCATTGAGTTCCTGCTATAACTGAACAACTTGTACTTTGCCTTTTCTAATTGAAAGGCTCCACTGGAGGATGTTATTGGTCCACATTTATGCATAATTACTAGGATATGCCTTTTTTACAAACGTAGCAAAACTAAACACACACACAAACAGACTTACTTGAAATAAAATAAACATTAACTGAAATAAAATATGGCAAAATGGCAAAATTTTGTTTCTTAAAACTTTTGTTGAAGTAGTAAAATAAATGAAATTGTATAAAACTAATTAAATGCTTAAAATACACAACAAAATTGCTAAGAATTAGAAAACGATTTCAATGTATTTAAAAAATAAAAAAATAAATAAAAATAACAAAAGCACATAAAACAACTACTAAAATTAAGCCAAAACTGATAATATGTTAAAGAAAATGTGAAAATAACAACATTTTTAATTACAAAAATTACAAAAAGCACATAACACAGTTACTAAATATTAAGCTAAAAATGGAAAAAAAATTGATAATGTAAAAATAAAAATAAATGAAAACTATTTAGAAATATAAAAAAACTAAAGAATAATTAAAACACTATTATTAAAAACAATATAATTATTTTAATAAATTAAAACTATTTAGAAACATTTAAAAATAATAATAAAAATAACAAAAGCTCATAATACGATGACTGAAAATTAAGCCAAAACTGAAAAAATAATGTAAATGTTATTTAATTTTTATTAAATTTAGATACATTTACAAGAATGACAAAAGCACATAACACAGTAACTAAAAAATAAAGCTAAAAATAATGTAGAAATTAAAATAAAAGTAAAATCTAATTAAAAATATTAACAAAAACTACAATGACACTAAAAAACATTAATATGAAGGTCAACATAAAGTTGCTAAAAAAGGTTTGCCCATACATCCATAACTTATTTCTGCATATTTTTATTACATATTACTTTTTTGCTATAGACTTTTTAGTCCCAGACGTTCAATGTTATAAAACGAAAATCCATCATAAAATATGAATTATTGAACTCATAATATAAACAATATAAAGTGAAATAAACATAATGTTTTTTGTAAAAAATTTATATCAGTTTCTAAAAAAAAAAAAAAAAAATTTACAATCCATAATTTTGTAGTTAGTTTACTGGTTACCAAGAAGAAAATTGTTTATAAAATTTTGAGATGAAATATGAGATATGTCAGTTGTGAACAGAATATTTTGATTGGACATGATTTCCAATCAAACTTTGATTTTGTCAAATGACACAAAAAGTAAATATTGTGTGAATTTAATTGTGTTTTTAAGATAACATTAGCCTTAGCAAGGTGTCTTTTTGTTCCATAATATTTTACATTTTATTTCCACAACCATCTTTTCCACCACAGAATGAATGGTGGCTTGAAATGTGTGGTGGAAATCATTCATTCATGCTGGTTTGAAAGGGAAAACGCACAAAATCAACAAGACTCCCCCTGTGATTAGCTAAAATGTTCTCTCCTTTTGTCTCCCAGGCGTCTCCACTGCACCAGAAACTACATCCACATGCACCTCTTTGTGTCTTTCATGCTGCGTGCAGTCAGCATCTTCGTGAAAGACAGAGTAGTGTACGCTAATGGTGTACTACAGGAGTTCGACACCATGCTAATGGACAACATCAGCACCGTCTCCATTTCGCCTCTTGACAACACTCAGTATGTGAGTGCAATGAATGGCCAACGCTGCTGAACCTGGCCAAGTTTAATGATTATTTTTTATTTTTTGGGTTGAGGTGAATATTATCTTTGGCAACTTAAATTAAGTTGGGTTTTCTCTCCATTGATATGGGTTGAGTGTTCTTTGGTCATCAAAGATTCATTCAGTCTTGTGCTGCACGTGCTTTAACAATGAATAGCACTGTTTGAAATGCATTAGAGAGTGCTGCTGGGTGGGTTGTTCTGTAATTATGAAGTGGTGTGTGTTCAAGTGATTAAAAATCGAACATGCATTTCTTTCTATTCACTTCAAGATGAAGCTAGTGGGCTTTCAGGACTAATGCAGGAAAATGAAGAGTGCAACAAGTGTGTATTTAATACTGCATCAGTGTGTTTTACCATTCTTACTGAGATACTGGGAATGATGGGAAGTGTATGTTTTTTTAAAGCCAGGTGTATGACTTTTTTCTTTTCAGATGAATACAATCAGAGTTTTATTTAAAAATGTCCTGGCTCCACCAAGCTTTATAATGCCAGTGAATGGCTGTTGAGATTTTGAAGGCCAATAAAGTGCATTCATCCATCATAAAAAGTACTCCACATGACTCTGGGGTCTTCTGAAGTGAATTGATGCATTTGTGTAAGAAAAATATCCATGTTTAAAACTTTATAAACCATACCATTCCGCTAACTGTCGTACGCCGGAAGCACAGAGGAGAGGGCAAAGCAAAACACCGGTCACAAACTAGAAGTACACTTTAAAAAATAAAGGAGCCTCAAATATCCTACTGTGTACTCTAGGAATTTTAAAATGTATTTTAAATGCCTCTAAGCTCTTTTTCTCATAATAGGGTTCCTGGAGGAACCATTTCAGTCTTTGCAGCTCTTGCAAGAACTTATGGGATTCCTGAAGCACTTTGTTTCCAGGTCTGAGGTTCTGGAGTCACCCTTTCATTACACTGAGATCTTGAAGTGCTCTGGAGGTTACTGGAGGAAAAAAAAAAGGTTATTGTAAGATCTGTTAACATTGAATTGGTTCCTGGACATCTGACAAAAGCCAGCATCTGGAGGAACACAGACATTCATGTGACAAAAATGAGCTATTTACTTTATTTGAAATGTAACTTTTGTAGCACTTGCCATGTGAAAACATAAAACTATGGCCTGTCATAAAAAAAAGGGACATACAAAATCTACAAATCATCCACAGTATATATAATTAAAATTATGTCTGAAAACACTGTTTTCAGCAATAGGGAACAGCAATACTAGCAATACTAACTGTCGTACACGCGTACATATATATATATATGGGAAAATATATATGTACGCGCATACGACAGTTAGTGGAGATTACGGTTTATACATTTTAAATAAGGATATTTTTCTTACACAAACATTGATTCACTTCAGAAGGCCTTTATTATCCTCTGGAGCCATGTGGAGTACTTTTTATGATGGGCTGTTGCACTTTATTGGACTTCAAGATCTCAATATCCATTCAGTGCCATTATAAAGCTTGGAAGAGCCAGGGCATTTTCTAATATAACTCCGATTGTATACGTCTGAAAGAAGAAAGTCATATACGTCGAGGATGGCTTGAGGGTGAGTAAATCATGGGGTAATTTTCATTTTTGAGTAAACTATCTCTTTGATGTTTAAAGTGCAGCAACATTTACCGCTAATCAGCCAATTTTCATGGACGTAATTCAGTCGTTTCAATAGGAATCCACACAAATTTTGCGTTTCCTGGTACAAATTTTGCATTGTTGGTTGGTTAAGTGAATTCAGCATGTTGATTAAAAACAAATCTGCTTCATTCATTGCTACATTAACAATAACGCTTTCACTAATGTTATTTCACTGAAATTTTGCTAATGTGGCTGGACCTCAACAAGAATAAATCGTAACGACCATATCAATGACCATGTCTGTTCACGCCAAAAATTAAAAAATGGTGCGGTCGCAACTCAATATATCTAAAAGGTAATGCAACTTTTTTACTGAACAATTTTGACTTTGTACAATTCTGAATTTGCATCTCGCAATTCTGACTTTACAACCTGCAATTCAGATTTTTTCTTGCAAATTTTCTTGCAATTACAAATTTACACCTTGCAGTCCTGACTTTTTTCTTGCAGTTGCGAGTTTACACTTCACAATTCAGACTTTTTTCTTGCAGTTGCAAGTTTGCATCTCGCAATTTGGACTTTTTTCTTGCAATTGTGAGTTTGCACCTTACAGTTCAGTTTGTTTTTTTTTAATCGCAGCTACAAATTTACCTCTCAATTCTGACTTTTTTCTCGCAATTATGAGTTTATACTTTGCAATTTGGACTTTTTTTTCACAGTTGCGAGTTTACATCTTGCAATTCTTACTTTTTTTCTTGCAGGTGTGAGTTTGCACCTTACAATTCTTTTCAATTTTATTTTTTTTTTTAAATCGCAGCTGCAAATTTCTACCTCTCAATTCTGATTTTTTTCTCGCAATTATGAGTTTGCACTTTGCAATTTGGACTTTTTTTTTCGCAGTTGCGAGTTTTCATCTTGCAATTCTTACTTTTTTTCTTGCAATTGTGAGTTTGCACCTTACAATTCTTTTTTTTTTTAATCGCAGCTGCAAATTTCTACCTCTCAATTCTGACTTTTTTCTCGCAATTATTAGTTTACACTTTGCAATTTGGACGTTTTTTCTTGCAATTGTGAGTTTGCACCTCGCAATTCAGACTTTTTTCTCACAGCTGCGAATTTCTTCCTCTCAATTCTGACTTTTTTCTCGCAATTATGAGTTTACACTTTGCAATTTGGACTTTTTTTTCCACAGTTGCGAGCTTTCATTATGCAGTTCTGACTTTTTTTCTTGCAATTGTGAGTTTACACCTTACAATTCAGATTTTTTTTCAGACTTTTCTCAGGCAATTATGTGTTTACACTTTGCAATTTGGACTTTTTTGTATCTCACAATTCAGAGAAGAAAAATCTTAATTGAGATAAAAAGTCATTTATTTATATGTATTCAGTGGTGGAAACAAAATGCAAAGGGCTGCATAACTATGAACAGTTGTGCTGTGATTGGCTAAATGCTACAGTTTGAGGATTCTGATTGGCTAAAACCAGCGTTTTTGGTTTTTCAGATTGGCTGCAAGATCACAGTCCTATTCTTCATTTATTTCCTGGCAACCAACTATTACTGGATCCTAGTGGAGGGCCTGTACCTTCACAGTCTCATTTTCATGGCGTTCTTCTCTGACTCCAAATATCTTTGGGGTTTCACCCTCATAGGGTGGGGTAAGTGCACATGTTAGGATCAATCAGCAGTTGATTTTGTTTTTAAACATTGTTTATTTTACCCTGCCCAGACGTAACCCAGCCAATTTCACAGCTTGTTATGATAATTCTCATCTGAGGCTTGTGTTAAGTCTGCCTTCAAGAATCTCAGTCGAATCGTTTTGGTGTCCTTTGAGGTGCAAACACTTACTTGAAGCCTTATTTATTCATACTTTATGTTTGATGCATAATACTCGCCAGGCAAGCCAAACAGACACCTTTGATGTGCAAATACTTTTGGGAAGGTTCTCGCATTCTTAGATACTTTGTTGAAAGCCAAACGACTGAGAAGCCCAAACATGTTTGTCCTACTTTAAACAGACCAACAGTGACACAGAGCAGCTTTGAAGTCACTGATAATGTGTATTACTCAAGCAACATATTGATCTTCCAAACAAATTAACGTGTTATCATGATCAATAATGCATAATTAATGTCGCTGGCATCGATGTGTTTGCTGTAGAGTAACCGCCTAATGAGAGTTAAATTTTCATATTCAAGCACTCTGAAACATCAGATCAAAAACACATAGTTGAAACTTGTTTGCTGAGGTCTGCTTTTGGCTCTTTCATAATTAAAAAAACTCAGTGTTTAGGGAGACACATCATCATAAATCAGACCCTGGGTCTTACTATCAGTGTGGTTTTTATAGCCAGATTATTAACATCTGAAAGTTGAAGTGTAATTTTCTTAATATTAAAATACTACCGCTGTGTAATGTTCAGTGGCAGCTGTAAATAAACTATCAGTATTTCCTTTTTGAGGATTTTTTTTGAGGTGTTCAGAAAGTGAAGTGTTCAGTTTTGTTTGTGTCAGCACAGGTACTATAGGCTTTACATTTCATCATTTATGGTCAGGAGGGTCAAGGAGACTTTCTTGAGGCTTTTGACTTGTTGGATCTCATCGGTTCACGATAAAACAAATAGAAAATTGTGTTGTTCCGGTGAGTTTGTGGCAAGTGTCGGACATGCTTCTGTGCCTGTATGCTGCATTACAGTTGATAAATCTTGTCATTTTCTAATTTGTGTGACCGCAGGTGTTCCCGCTCTCTTCGTATCAACCTGGGCTGTCGTCAGGGCAACACTGGCGGATGTAAGGTGAGTTTCCTATACGTGATCCAGATGCCCAGTATGGTAAAACAGTCTCACACACAAGCTGTTCTATATATAAAATTTAATATAATATTTCTGTCTTTCTCGCTAAGGTGTTGGGAGTTGAGCGCTGGCAATATTAAATGGATTTACCAAGTTCCTATACTGACAGCAATTGGGGTGAGTTGGTTGGCAGTTTACCAACAAACACAAACTCAACTGTTGGACACACTGAATGTTGTTTATACAGCATAATAGTATTTATTAATATTTGGCAAATTGCAAATTTAACTGAACTTTAAGTAATGGCTTGCTAGTTTGGAACCAAATGTTGATTGATAAACAATTGAGCTGAATGGTTAAACTTGAAAAAAATGCAGTTAGCACTACAGTTTACTTCCGGACATACTAATGATGTCACTTCCTAAGCGTCACAATTTTAAGGAACGCTCCGTTTTGTGTATTGGTGTAAAAACTCACAAAATGTCAGAAACATCTACACTCTACAAAGTTATAAACACAACACTTCTGTTTTTACCCCCATTTTTTATCAGCTGAACCCAAAGATCTAAGACTTTTTCTATGTGCACAAAAGGCCTATTTCTCTCAAATATTGTTCACAAATCTGTCTAAATCTGTGTTAGTGAGCACTTCTCCTTTGCCGAAATAATCCGTCCACCTCACAGGTGTGGCATATCAAGATGCTGATTAGACAGCATGATTATTGCACAGGTGTGCCTTAGGCTGGCCACAATAAAAGGCCGCTCTAAAATGTGCAGCTTTATCACACAGCACAATGCCACAGATGTCACAAGTTTTGAGGGAGCGTGTAATTGGAATGCTGACTGCAGGAATGTCCCCCAGAGCTGTTGCCCGTGAACTTAATGTTCATTTCTCAACCATAAGCGGTCTCCAAAGGCGTTTCAGAGAATTTGGCAGTACTCACAACCGCAGACCACATGCAACCACACCAGCCCAGGACCTCCACATCCAGCATCTTCACCTCCAAGATCATCTGAGACCAGCCAGCCGGACAGCTGCTGCAACAATCGCATGATAATGCACGGACCCATGTTGCAAGAATCTGTACGCAATTCCTGGAAGCTGAAAACATCCCAGTTCTTGCATGGCCAGTGTACTCACTAGACATGTCACCCATTGAGCATGTTTGGGATGCTCTGGATCAGTGTATATGACAGCGTGTTCCAGTTCCTGCCAATATCCAGCAACTTCGCACAACCATTGAAAAGGAGTGGACCAACATTCCACAGGCCACAATCAACAACCTGATCAACTCTATGCGAAGGAGATGTGTGAGGCAAATGGTGGACACACCAGATACTGACTGGTTTTCGGACCCCTCCAATACAGTAAAACTGCACATTTTAGAGTGGCATTTTATTGTGGCCAGCCTAAGGCCCTGATCACACCGAACGTCTGAAAACACAAGAGCGTTTTTTTTTTATGTTGCTAGGAAACGATCAAAACAGCAGCCCTGTCAGTCTAATCAAAGGATAAATTATGTCATATTAGCTAACTTAAAAAAAAAAGTTTCTCCTCCATCTGGACTTTCTAAGCAACGGTAAACTTTCATCAGCGCAATGGAAAGGCCCACCTCTTCATCAGAGAGCTCAGAGCGCTCCTATAAAAACGTGAGGCGCAAAAGGCAGATAAAACGCGAGGCACCCCGGGGCACGTAAACAGAATGCAGAACACTCACTGCCAATAGAAAACAATTCAAAAAAGGCGCCTCTCACTGCAAAAAAGGGTTCTGCCTGATAGGGGCCTAAGGCACACCTGTGTAATAATCATGCTGCATCTTGATATGCCACACCTGTGAGGTGGATGGATTATCTCTGCAAAGGAGAGGTGCTCACTAACACAGATTTAGGTAGATTTGTGAACAATATTTGAGTGAAATAGGCCTTTTGTGTACATAGAAAAAAGTCTCAGATCTTTGAGGGCAAAAACAAAAGTGTTGCGTTTATAATTTTGTTCAGTGTAAAAATTAAGTTTTGGTCATTAAAATTTGTTAAGAATTAAGGCCAAGGTGAATAGGTTAAAAATCTAACTAATAGATATCACCATATTAAAAACTGCGAACATTTTTTATTACAAGTTTTCTTAAATGCTATGTTTAAATCTGCTGAAACGCCACTCTTTCAATTTATAAAGTTTTAAATATGGATATTTTTCTTGCACAAATGCATCGATTTCCGAAGGCCTTTATTAACCCCTCAGAGACGTGTAGAGTACTTTTATGATAGATGGATGCACTTTATTGAACTAAAATTCTCAACAGCCATTCACTGCTATTATAAAGCTTGGAAGAGCCAATACAAACTCTGATTGTACTCATCTGAAAGAAGAAAGTCATATACACCTAGGATGGCTTGAGAGTGAGTAAATCATGAGTAAAACAACTTTTGAACCTGTTTATTTTATTTTGACCAATTCCGAAGATTTAATTGATGCAGTTTACGAAAGGTCAAGGCTACCGTAATGGGACAGGCCAAAACACTCATTTTTGAGTTGGTGGGCTAGAAACATTTGAGAAGTTTAAAACAAACTACAGTACTTATTTTGGGTTAATTGTATGTTGGGTAATAGTCTATCTAAAACATCTAACAGTTCTCTTCGCAAAACATGGGATTGATGCCTCATGTGCCGCCAAATTGCACCATATTGGTGGAAAGTGCCATCAAAGCAGTTGTTAAGAGGCACAGCTGTCTTCCCATTAACCCCGAATTCAACCCTGTGCTCCGCACTAAAAGAGCTCGTCAAAATCCCGTAATCTAGCGTGTCAAAGGGTCGATTTGGATAGCAGCATGCTGCCGTTTGTTGACGTTCTGTGACTGAATGTGATTGACCAGTTAGCGGTTGCATGCATATATTTATCTGCTGGATGGGCAGACCGAGACATTATGTTGTTAATTATCGGCTTTGCCGAGCATAAGCGCTTCCCACAGTAATGGAGCTCCGATTTCAAAAATGTCTGGACCGTAGCGCACCGGGAGAGCTGTAATTATGTGACAGAATGCAAATGTATTTTCGTCCTTGCTGCCTGTCAGCAAAACATATAAATTAGGACTTAACACACATGGCTGAATTCACGCACAAGCACTCATGACTAACATTTTCTATGGTGTATTGATTACGACGTCTAAATAGACTAAAGCAGAATGCGAAAGACTGTTTAAACCTAGTGAAACTTTCACGGCTCACATGCGGCAGAAACGCATCACGCAGTGACGGAATAATTCCCAAGCGGAAAATATAAGCAGAATGGAACTTTTTGGACATTTTCACTCTTGCACCATTGTATTAAAATTGGGCAAAAGGAAAAAAACTTTCTCAGTTAATGTCTGGAGTGGAAACAATTTTAAACACTTTTGGAATTAAATTGCTTAATTGTCCTGCAAATTGTAATTTCAAAGCTGTCCCCAAAACACACAATTAATGTTATTTTCACACTTTTTGCCCAATTTTACAAAATTACAGCTTAATTTGAAAATGACACACTTATGTTCTTTTCATAAGTAACTGTTACCTATTTTACCTATTACTTTCCACATCACGTCTCATTTTATCGTAATAATTAGAAAATACATTTTAAAAAGTGAAATTGTGAAATTTTAGCAGCCACATCTGAGGGAGAGTCATAATTATTAAGTGATTATTTTAGACTGTCATAGATTTTATATCTTATAATAATTAACAAAAAATATTTTAATTAAAATAAGTATAAAAAAATATGTAATTTAGAATATATATATATATAGTATATATAACATATATATTAGTGGTGTCAGTCGATTAAAAAAATAAAATTAGCTCATTAATCGCAAATTTACCTGAAATTGATCGTGATTAATCGCAGATAATCCTACCTGACATTAAAGTTTTTTATTAGACCTTTTATATTGCAATAATTTATTATATAATTTATAATATAATTTAATTTATAAACAACATAAAGAACGTATATTTTTTATATTTGTTTAATGCCATCTTTTTTTATGACTAAAGACAAGTATCACTGATTCCAACTGATGTCTCTATTATTTTTTTCCTAAAATTTAACCACTGAATACACTGTAAAAAAAACAATTTGTTGAGCCAACTTAAAATAATTTGTTACCTGGCTGCCTTGAAATGTTAAGTTTATTCAATTTGAAAAAAGTTCAGTCAACTTGAAATGTTTTACTAAGTGACAACTTAGATATTTAAGTTGATTCAAGATGAGTAACACACACACAGCTGTTAAGTTTAAGCAATTTTTCAATTTAGTCAGCTTGAATATCTAAGTTGTATATATATATTTTACTTTATTTATTTTTCATTATTAGATAGTCTTTATAGAAAGTGCTTCACTCTTTACTCAAATAAATGAATCCCTGTTTCTTTCTTGCAGCTGAATTTCATTCTGTTTGTAAATATTGTACGAGTTCTGGCCACAAAGATCCGAGAAACGAATGCGGGGCGGTACGACACACGTAAACAGTACAGGTGAGTGCATGAAATTATTGTTATGCTGGTACATGACCTCATATGCGGATCTATACTGTACAAAATTGGATTTGAGATTGTTTTTCACCAGTGACAAAAATTAAATGCTAATCCAACAGTTGGCGTTTCTGACGGTACCTGATTCCATAAACCCAAAAGTACAAGTGTTACTTCATAATATATGAAATAGGATCATTCCAGCCCATGCAGAGACTGGATTCTGTTTGCCTGTGTTTTTGTGGTTGTTTTCAGCAAGGTGGAGTGTTTGGACATCACTGGTGAGATATCCAGGAGAGGACTGTAATTTTCGAGAGGGTGTTTGAAAGGCTTTCTCACATGAGCGAGAGAACTAGAGAGAAAGAGAGAGAGAGAGCTTCTTGTAGTGTGGCTTTCATTAACAGCATGTCTGCCTTTGGGTAAAAGTCATGGGATCTCTCTGACTAATAGTGTGCGAGTGGAGCTGACTGTAAGGTCAGTCTGTATAGTGATAGTCTCATATCAAAGCTGCCCGTTAATCAAGCAAATCCCTCTTGTCTTTTTTAATAATGTCCTCGCTTGCCTTTGAAGTACAGTTTTACTATTGGCGGCTCATTAATGATGCTCAAACTATTCTATATGTTCTGAAGTGGTTAATATGCATAAAAACTCACTGACACCATGCTATGGTTTTCAGGGGTTTTGCTGGTATATTTGGTTGTTTTCCAGGGTGTTCTGGGTGGGTTGCTTGATTCTCAACAAACTTTATGAATAGGGATGCACCGATATATCAGCCAAATAATTGGTATTGGCTAATAAAAGCAATTATCTGCACTGTTGTTTAAAACAGCTGATGATCACTGCAAATTATATTCTGTCAGTCAAAAGGGAACAAAAAAGTGTTTCAATATAGGGCTGACAATATTAAGGTGATTATAATGCATTAACACAATCTATTTTTTTTTTTAAAGTGGCATTAATGCAAAATATACTTGACCCTATTAATCACCCGTAGTTCAAGCCAGATCTGCAATTTTTCTTAAATTAACAATATTTTTAGTACGACCCCATCCCATAATCGCAAAGAGCTTTGTTGTTTGTTACTTCTGATTAGATGTTTTGATGCTCTTATAGGGATAGTTCACCCAATAATGAAAATTCTGTCATTAATTACTCAATCTCATGTCATTCCAAACCCGTAAGACCGTTCATCTTCAAAACACAAATAGGAGCTTTCTTACCTTGCATAGACAGCAGCGCAACTGAAATGTTTAAGGCCCAAAAAGGTAGTAAGGAGATTGTTAAAATAGTCCATGTGACATCAGTGGTTTAACCGTAATGTTACGAAGCTATGAGAATACTTTCTGTGTGCAAAGATAACAAAAATAAAGATTTTATTCCACAATTTCTTCTCTTCCGTTTCAGTCTTTGACATGCATTCACGACAGCACCACGTGAATAAACAAGGTACAGTGCTTTCAGGTTCTAAGTCAGAAGGCCGTTGTGGCACTGACATGAGAAGAAATTGTTTAATAAAGTAAAAAAAATTCTCTTAGCTTCAGAAAATTATGTATTTTTGTATTTTTTTGGTGACCTTGACAAAAGTTTTCTCTATTATCGCAACTCATTTTTTTCGTGATCTCAAAAGGTTTTGTCGAGATCATGAGAAAAATACGTTGTGATGAGAAAACTTTTGTAATGTTGAGATTACAAGAAAACAACTCTAGTTGTCGTGATCACAAGAAAACAACTTTTTCGCTGTTATAATGAGAAAACAATGTCGAGAAACAACCCTTGTCGTGATCTCGTTATGTAGAGATTACAAGAAACTTTTGTTATTGTTGAAAACAGTGTCGTTATTGCAACAATTTTCTTGTGATCTCAAGAAAACAACTCTCGTTATGTTGAGATCACGAGAAAATTAAGTCATGATCACAAGAAAACAAGTCATGTCAAGATCACCAGAAAATAACTCTCGAGTGCACGAGAAAATGAAGCCGTGATCATGAGAAAATAACTTTTATTTTGTTACATCGAGAAAACAATGTCGAGATCACAAGAAAATTGTAGTGATAACAAGAAAACAACTCTCATTATGTCGAGAAGATGTAGTTGTGTTATGTTGAGTTCAGAAGAAAATGAGGTCATGATCACGAGAAAACAACTTTTGTAATGTCGTGATAATGAAAAATCGATGTCGAGATCACAAGAAAATCAAGCTGTGATAACAAGAAAACAACTCGTTATGTCAAGACCACAAGAAAATTAAGTTGTGATCACAGGAAAACAAGTCGTTATGTCGAGATCACAAGAAAATTAAGTCGGAATCACAAAAAACTTTTGTCTTGATAAGAGATAAGAGAAAATTAAGTTGTGATCACGAGAAAACAACTTTTATGTTTATGTAAGAAAATTTTTGCGGTAACAAAAAACTTGTTTTGTCGAGATCACAAGAAAATTAAGTTGTGATCACAAGAAACTTTTGTTTATGGTGAGAGATCATGAGAACTCTTATGTTGTTATAACTTGTGTTGTTATAACTTGAAAACAATGTCAAGATCACAAGAAAATTCATGAGTCATGATAAAAACAACTCTCCTTACGTTGAGATCATGAGTAAATAACCCTTGTCATAATCACAAGAAAACAACTTCCGTTATGTTGAGATCACGAAAAAATGTAGTTGTTATGTTGAGTTCACAAGAAAATGAAGTCATAATGACGAGAAAACAACTTCTGTAATGTAGTGATAATGAGAAATCAATGTCGAGATCACAAGAAAATCAAGCTGTAATAACAAGAAAACAAGTCTCGTTATGTCAAAACCACAAGAAAATTAAGTTGTGATCACAGGAAAACAAGTCGTTATGTCGAGATCACGAGAAAATTAAGTCATAATCACAAGAAACAACTTTTGTAACGTTGTGATGATTAAAAAACAATGTTGAGATCACGAGAAAATTAAGTTGTGATTATAAGAAAACAACTTTTGTTATGTTGTGATAACGAGAAAATGTCGAGATCACAAGAAAATCAAGTTGTGATAACAAGTAAACAACTCGTTATGTCAAGACAACAAGAAAATTAAGTTGTGATCACAGGAAAACAAGTCATTTTGTCGAGATCACAAGAAAATGAAGTCGTGATCACAAGAAACTTTTGTCATGATAAGAGATCAGGAGAAAATTAAGTCATGATCACGAGAAAACAACTTTTATGTCATTATAACAAGAAAACAATGTCGAGATCACAAGAAAATGTGTGAGTCGTAATAAAAACAACTCTCGTTATGTCGAGATCACAGGCAAATGAAAATGGAATTGAAACTTAACTTAATTTTTTTTAATAAAGGTGACGTAATTTGATTAGAAATTCAGGATGAAGACTGGAGCGATCCAGTTTTTTTGACAGTTTAACATTTTAGTTTTCAGTTAAACATTCTTAAAATAAATGACTAGAATACAAATTGGATAGATTGATGTGCAGTTTAGTTTGCAATGAAGTGCAATATAGAGTAATAGATATGTATTATCTTAATCGCGTGTGAAAGTATTAGAGCCGTTGCTGATAGTGTTTCAAACCTACAGGGGTTTGATAACCTTCAGTGAAATTGAATCTAGGCAATGAACGCCATTAAAGACGTTACGGATGAATGGACACAGTTGCATTTTACTCTTAATGAGAGTCGGACTTATGCTCTGAACTTGAAGTAATTAAGCAATTTCCATGTGGTATGAGCTCAGCGCAGGTCTCCTCTTCTTCTGTGCCAATTTATTTGAGGATGTGAAAACAGTAGAAAGGCCGCCAACTCAAAACTCAGCTTAACTTTTCTCATTTTCTGGCCTGTAATGTAATAATCAGCCTTTAGAGAGACGTTGACTGTCACTCTCTGTGTCTCGCTCTCATTTCAATTTCAGTCTCTCAGCTCAGGTTTTCCATCACTTTACTCACTGTGAAGCCCAAAACCACAGTAAAACCATGATATTTTTTAACCTATCTTGGTGTACCATGTAAATACCGTGGTACCATAGTAAAACCATCACTTTACCGTGGTACCAAAACTGTACTGTTTGTAAAGTTGAAAATAGTGATGAAATATCTTCTGGGTTTGACGCCCACTACATTGTGTTTGTGGGTGTTTACTATGGTGTTCTGCTGTTTTTTAGGTTGTTCTGAGTGGTTGCTATGGCATTCTGCTGGTTTTTAGGGTTTTGTGAGTTGTTGCTATGGTGTTATGGTGGTTTCTAGGGTGTTCTGAGAGGCGTATAGGGTGTTCTTTTTTTAGATGTTCTGAGAGTTTTTTTTAGGGTGTTCTGAGTGGTTACTATGGCATTCTGCTGGTTTTTATGGTTTTCTGAGTGGTTGCTATGGTGTTATGGTGGTTTCTAGACTGTTCTGATAGGCGTATAGGGTGTTCTTTTTTTAGATGTTCTGAGAGTTTTTTAGGGTGTTCTGAGTGGTTACTATGGCTGTCTGCTGGTTTTTATGGTTTCTGAGTGGTTGCTATGGTGTTATGGTGGTTTCTAGAGTGTTCTGAGAGGCGTATAGGGTGTTCTTTTTTTAGATGTTCTGAGAGTTTTTTAGGGTGTTCTGAGTGGTTACTATGGCTGTCTGCTGGTTTTTAGGGTTTTCTGAGTGGTTGCTACGATGTTATGGTGGTTTCTAGGGTGTTCTGAGAGGCTTATAGGGTGTTCTTTTTTCAGGGTGTTTTGAGTGGTTAATATGGTGTTTTGGGTGGTTTTAGGGTGTTCTAAGTGGTCACTATAGTGTTCTGCTGGTTTCTATGGTGTTCTGAATGGTTACTATGGTGTTCTGAGATGCTTATAGTCTGTTCTTTTTTTTAGGGTTTTCTGAGTGGTTACTATGGTGTTCTAGTGGTTTCTAGGGTGTTCTGAGAGGCTTATAGGGTGTTCTTATTTGGGGTGTTCTTTGAGCTTTTTTTTGGGATTTTCTGAGTGGTTGATATGGTGTTTTGGGTGATTTTAAGGTGTTCTAAGTGGTTACTATGGTGTTCTGCTGTTTTTTTATGGTGTTATGAGTGGTTACTATGGTGCTCTGTTTTTTTTCTAGAGTGTTCTGAGAGGCTTATAGGGTGTTCTGAAAGTTTTTTAGGATGTTCTGAATGTTTTTTAGGGTGTTCTAAATGGGTTCCTATGGTGTTCTGGTGCTTTCTATGGTGTTCTGAGTCTTGTAGGGTGTTCTGAGTGGTTGATATTGTGTTTTGGGTAATTTTAGGGTGTTCTGAGAGGCTTATAGGGTGTTCTGAGAGCTTGATATGGCGTTTTGCATGATTTTAGGGTGTTCTGAGTGGTTCTTATGGTGTTCTGCTGGTTTTTAGGGTTTTCTGAGTGGTTACTATGGTGTTCTAGTGGTTTCTAGGGTGTTCTGAATTGTTACTATGGTGTTCTGGTGGTTTCTCGGGTTTTCTGAGAGGTTTATATGGTGTTTTGAGAGCTTTTTAGGATGTTCTGAATGGTTTTTAGGGTGTCCTGGGTGTTTTTAGGGTGTTCTGAATGGTTGTATGGTGTTCTAGGTGGTTTTTAGGGTGTTCTCATTGGTTGCTGTGGTATTTTGGGTGTTGTGAGTGGGGTGTTCTGAATGGTTTTTAGGGTGTTCTGAGTGGTTCCTATGGTGTTCTGGTGGTATCTAGGGTGTTCTGAGAGGCTTATACAGTGTTTCTTGTTTGTTTGTTTGTTTTGTTAGAGTGTCCTGGGTGTTTTTAGGATGTTCTGAGTGGTTGATGTGGTGTTTTCAGTGATTTTACAGTGTTCTAAGTGGTTACTATGGTGTTCTGCTGGGTTTTAGGGCATTCTGAGTGGTTGTATGTTGTTCTGGGTGGTTTTTAGGGTGTTCTCATTGGTTGCTATGGTATTTTGGGTGTTGTGAGTGGGGTGTTCTGGATGGTTTTTAGGGTGTTTGGAGTGGTTGATATGGTGTTTTCCAGGGTGTTCTAACTGGTTACTATAGTGTTCCAGTGGTTTTTAGGGTGTTCTGAGAGTTGTTTAGGATGTTCTGAATGGTTTTTAGGGTGTTCTGAGTGGTTCCTATGGTGATCTGGTGGTATCTAGGGTGTTCTCATTGGTTGCTATGGTGTTTTGGGTGTTGTGAAAGGGGTGTTCTGGATGGTTTTTAGGGTGTTTGGAGTGGTTGATATGGTGTTTTCCAGGGTGTTCTAACTGGTTACTATAGTGTTCCAGTGGTTTTTAGGGTGTTCTGAGAGTTGTTTAGGATGTTCTGAATGGTTTTTAGGGTGTTCTGAGTGGTTCCTATGGTGATCTGGTGGTATCTAGGGTGTTCTCACTGGTTGCTATGGTGTTTTGGGTGTTGTGAATGGGGTGTTCTGGATGGTTTTTAGGGTGTTTGGAGTGGTTGATATGGTGTTTTCAGGGTGTTCTTACTGGTGTTCTGAGTGGTTACTGTGGTGTTTGAGTGGATTCTAGGGTGTTCTTAGTGATTGCTACGGTGCATTAGGTGGTTTCTAGGGAATTTTGAGTGATTTTATGGTGTTCTGGTGGTTTTGAGGGTGTTCTGGGAGTGAGTGGTTTCTAGGGTGTTGTGAGTGCGGTGTTCTGGAGGGGTTTTAGGGTGTTTTGAGTGGTTTCTACGTATTCTGTGTGGTTGTTATGGTGTTCTGATTGGTTGCTATTTGTTCTGGGTGGTTTTTAGGGTGTTCTAAATTAGTATTGTGTTTTTAAGGTGTTCTGGGTGTTTTTTAGTATTTTCTGAGTGGCTGCAATAGTGTTCTGAGTAGTTTCTAGGGTGTTTTGGATGGTTTATAGGGTGTTTTAAGTGTTCTAATTGTTTGATTCTCAACGAACCATACAAGGTTTCATATTTGAAGTTTCATGCTTTTAGAGTCACATGTTAATTACTTTTTATGTGGATTTAATCATAGTGAATTAAGTCTAATGTAATATGTTAATATTTCTAAACAGAATATGTGTTTTGTGTGTCTACAGGAAGCTGGCTAAGTCCACGTTGGTTCTGGTTCTGGTTTTCGGTGTACACTACATCGTGTTTGTGGGAATGCCGCACACATTTACAGGTGTTGGTTGGGAGCTACGCATGTACTGTGAGCTCTTCTTCAACTCATTCCAGGTGACTTCCCCTCTCAATATAAACGCACTAATGTGACGTGATAACGTTGAGTATAATGATGTTTCCCTTTGCATTTGGGTTTAATTTGTTCTGCTGGCATGATAAATAACTGCACTTTCATATTTCAGAAGCGTTTTGCAGTTTATCTTTAGACGGTGGGAAATGAATGACGGCAGGCAGGGAATAAATTAAGGGAGATAACAAAAACAGTTCGCAAAATAATTGAATAGATAAACTAAACTAAAATTAAAAGTTGCGACTGAAGTGCATCAGAACCTTTTCTGTCTGTTGTTTTCTCTCTTTCCTGTGAAATAAAAGGTTAAATAAGTTTAATTAAAAGTTAAAATTAAAAAATTAAAAGCCAAATAGATTACTATTTGTACTTATTTATATATAAAAATAATAAATACATTTTTAAACCATTAATACATGTTTTCAAAAACAAGAAAGAGCAAAATTCACAGTAAACACGTTTGGCAATAAACCCCCTCTCACTTGTGATATTATATTGTGTGTTGTAGAGGTTTTCTGTCCATTTGTCCTTCTCACCAATGTTTATCGCTCTTTTTCAGGGATTTTTTGTGTCCATTATCTACTGCTTCTGCAATGGAGAGGTGAGTGTGGGCGGAACGACATTCATATTTCAAGCAAACTTTGTATTCAAAGTGATTATTCATTTCTCTCAACCTTTCAAAGGTTTTGCCACCACACAACATTAATTTTGCTCATTATTGTTCTCTCCCAGGTCCAGACAGAAATCCGTAAAACCTGGCTCCGCTGGACACTTGCATTTGACTGGAAAGGTCCTGTCGTTTTGGCCAACTACCGCTATGGCACGGTCCTGAACAGCAGCGGCGCCAGTGTCCAGTCCCAGCTGACCTCTGTAACCCGCAGTTCTGCCCTCCTCACCAGCAGGGTGTACCGCTGCGCTGCTCGGCCCAGCGTCGGCTCGTTCACGCACAACTCGCAAATACACACCACCCTGCCTGGTTACGTCTTCAGCAACTCGGACATCGAGAGCCTTCCGCCTTCCATTCCCGAAGAAATCGAAGAGGAGGCCAAACACATTGACGACATTAAGCTCAAAGGCGTTAACAATATCGCTGTACGACAGGAAGCCCTCAGCATCTGTTTCGAAGAGAGCGGACAAAGCTCATCCCAAACGGACTCTGATGACGTCAGATGTCGTCCCGATGACGTCACTTCTAAAGAAATCTCCAATTGCACTGATAAAATATCACTGAAGGACTCTTTATCGGTAAGGTACAACAGTTTGGATCAAGAGGACGAGGAAGTACTTTAAAATTGGTTGCGTTTGCAACCAATTTTATTTCTGTAAAGCAACGTATTTATGATTTAAAAAGTATTTTAAACAAAAAATCTTCGGGAATTGATTGGATTGTAGAAATTGGGTGTTATATACCAGTATGGAGCCTAATTTGCCAAAATAGTGCCTAAATAGCTATTTGGCTGTTTGTTAGATAGAGTAAAAATAGCGTAAATGGAAGTATCATAAGTTTTAATTAAAGAACACTAAGAAAAAAAAGTTTTCCGATCCTTGGAATGACATGCATTGATTCACATTAACACCGAAAACGTGTCTTAATGGAATAATTTGTGCAAAAAATACAATTTGCTAAACTTTTACTCACAGTCAGGCCATTCAAGATGTAGATGAGTTTGTTTCTTCATCAGATTTGGAGAAATGTAGCATTACGTCACTCTGCAGTGAATGGGTGCCGTCAGCATGAGAGTCCAAACAGCTGATAAAAACATCACAATAATACACAAGTAATCCAAAAGTAGTCCATCAATTAACATCTTGTGAAGTAAAAAGCTGCATGTTTATAAGAAACTAATGTTTTTAAATAAAAAAAAAAAGTTTATAAGAAACTATTCCTTTAAGAAAGTAAGTGGAGTCCATTTTGATTTGACAAACAACAAGGCCATACAGTATGTGTTGTATAATGCATGAAAAAAATATTTGGTTGGGACCGACTGGTTTCACTTACTCTGAGCCTTGCGAGAAAGATTTGTGTTGACATTTACACTCTCTTTTGCTGGAAATTAGCGCCATCTACTGCCGTGTAAGACTGTTGACATTGTTAAGTTTGGTAAATTAAGTAGCTATGTGTAAATACTTCCTCCACCAAGTGTCAAGCTGTGGGGTTTAATTTTGCGATAAAAATGATGTTGTTTAGTGAAATCAAACAGTGGGACTAATTCATGAAACACAAGCAAAATTATTTTCTGCATAAACAGTCCGTAAAACATGTTCTTGTAAATGTTCTCAGTGGTTTTCCAAATCATTTAAAGGGAAGCCCAGGTAGTAAGACCTGTATGTTATAATATAACGTAAATGAGGTCTCTTACTGAAATATGTAGTAGAAAACCCATGAAAGGCTTACATTATTTTAAAAATCCATATTGTTTTATACATATTTTGTACATATCTTTTTTTCGATGATGTCAAATGGCTGCACTTTCTTAGCTACTGGTGCTACCTGTTACTATCTGTACCGCAACACAACTCGGAAACTCAGAAATAAAATACTGATACGATGACGTGCGACTTTTGGTTGTAATTTTCAATCGAAGGGCAACGAGAAGCGATGCAAGTCTTTCGCTCAACTGCTTTCCTAGTGATAAGAAGAGGAGTAAAGAATGGGAAGATGCCTGTAGACCAATAAAACTTTCTAAAGACCCGCATCTTTGTTCTTTCCACTTAAGCCCTGACACCTGGCAGGATGTAAAACATGCAATGCTTGTCATTACAACATGGCCACTGAAAGAGTTTCTTAGTGCGGATTTCACTCGATATACAGGGACATTTAGATTCCTTGAAGGGAAAATCTGATCGCTTAATGAAAATGTATCTGTGAGAACTTTTTCGCAAGACGCGAAATACGTACCAATAATGTGACTGCAGTTTCCAACATGAAATGAACACAGCGAGTACTTGTAATCATTTTTGTACACAGTATGTTACGTAACAAGCTTGCTTGGTAGCTCAGCCGGCACAAAATTGGACTTTAGGAAGCGAAATATTTGGGTACAAATTCCGTGATAAAAATGACTCACAATTAAATAACTGAAAGATGAGAGATCGAAAAACAAGCTAAACAGCATGCCTGCGATTGCGATTTTACATCACATTCGCTTTTGTTCATACTATCGGGCAGGTTTAGGTGTAGTGTAGATGGTACGTTCTTTTAAAATGACAAGAAGCATTAGAGTTATAGCGCCACTCAGTGGACATTTCAACTCAGAATTGCGGTGAAACGTACAAAACCAACGTCACATAAAACGCACCATACAGTTGAAGTCAAAAGTTTACATACCCCTTGCAGAAGCTGCAAAATGTTAATTCTTTTAGCAAAATAAGAGGGATCATACAAAATGCATGTTATTGTTTATTTAGTACTGACCTGAATAAGATATTTCACATAAAAGATGTTCACATATAGTCCACAAGAGAAAATAATAGTTTATAAAAAATGTATAAAAAATGACCCCATTCAAAAGTTTACATCCCCTTGATTCTTAATACTGTGTTGTCCCCTAAATGATCCACAGCTGTGTTTTTTTGTTTGTTTGTTTGTTTTTTGTTTTGTTTTGTTTGGTGATAGTTGTTCATGAGTCCCTTGTTCGTCCTGAACAGTTAAACTGCCTGCTGTTCTTCAGAGAAATACTTCAGGCCCCACAAATTATTGGTTTTACAGCGTTTTTGTGTATTTGAACCCTTTCCAACAATGACTGTATGATTTCGAGAACCATCTTTTCACACCGATGACAACTGAGGGACTCATATGCAACTATTACAGAAGGTTCAAATGCTCACTGATGCTCTAGAAGGAAAAAACATGCATTAAGAGCCGGGGGTGAAAACTTTTGAACAGAATGGAAATGTGCACATTTTGTTCATTTTGCCTAAATATCATATTTTTTTCATTTAGTACTGCCCTTCAGAGACTACAGAAGATACTTACATGTTTCCAAGAAGACCAAAACTTAAAATTTCAAAAGCTCTTAATGCATGGTTTTTCCTTGTGGAGCATCAGTGAGCATTTGAACCTTCTGTAATAGTTGCATATGAGTCCCTCAGTTGTCCTCAGTGTGAAAAGATGGATCTCAAAATCATACAGTCATTGTTGGAAAGGGTTCAAATACACAAAAATGCTGAAAAACCAAAGAATTTGTGGGACCTGAAGGATTTTTCTGAAGAACAGCAGGCAGTTTAACTGTTCAGGACAAACAAGGGACTCATGAACAACTATCACTAAACAAAAAAACACAGCTGTGGATCATTCATGTAACAACACAGTAATAAGAATCAAGTGTATGTAAACTTTTGAACAGGGTCATTTTTATAAATTCAACTGTTGTATTTTCTTGTGGACTATATGTGAATATCTTTTATTTTAAATATTTAGGTCAGATTTAGGTCAGATAAATCTAAAAAAATAACATGCATTTAGCATGATCCCTGTTATTTTTCTAAAATAATTAACATTTTGCAGATTCTGCAAGGTATATGTAAACTTTTGACTTCAACTGTATGTACGTTCATCTGTTTCATGGACAAAACCAGAACACTCTTTTAGCTGGAAATTTCACATCGAATATGTCACGAAACGTACATGGTGGTACGTATTTCCCTTCTTGCGATTAAAAAAAGAAGTTCCCACAGGTACATTTTTGTCATGAGATCACATTGCAGCATTTGGTTTAAGCCTATGCTTATATACATCGCCACCTGCTGTAAGCTCTTTCAGTAGCTGTGGTCATCATATCAGTGTTTTATTTTTCGAATTGTGTTGCGGTAAAAATAGCAACAGGTAGCAGCAGTAGCTCACCGAGTGCAACCATTTCACGTCATCGAAATAATGGCGCCCCCCATAGTCTAAAATATGTCTATAACAATGTGTATTTTTTAAATAACGTAATCGGTTTTAACATAAAGGGTTTTCTACTATGTCTTTATACCAGGGGTTCCCTTTAAACACATTAATTCTGCTCATGTTTTTTTGTCTGTAAAATTGTTCGCAAAACTACGCATCTATGCGTAAAATATTGTGTAGTAAGTTTTCACCACTAAATTGATTCGTTCACAAAACATTCATTCTGCTCGTGTTTCATGAACGCGACCCTGCGATTTAGGTATTTGATTATGCTTTTAGCAAGAAAATCAGTTGGACGTTGCTTGGCATGAATGTTTTGATTGTACAATTTTTACATCAAGCTATTTTTCTACAGTAAATGTTTTTTTTCTCAAATTGTTTGGAATGTATTGTGCATTGATGTTTCATTCAAAGGTGTAATAAACGCACTTGAACGTATGCGAAACGCAAAGAATAAAAATATGTTACCACATGTTACATCTGAAAAACAACAAACACTATACACCTTATTATAAACGTAAGTGCAGGTGCAGCCATTTGTAATTTTTATGGGTCAGGCTTCCGGTCTCATCACGTCCAGCTATTTTTAGCTCATTTTGCTGCTTGTTATTGCAAATTGGTGTCTCTTACCATATTATTTCAATGTATTGTCTTATTAATGAGCACATTGTTTTTTACAGTTCACGGCACGTTGTTACTCTTGTCGTTATTTCCCTACCGCGGCTAATAAACTGAAAGGCATACTTCCGCATTAAAAAATACGTTGGTTTGAAGAGAAGTTGAAAATTTTTATGACCCTGGTATCTACTGAATACGGCAGCTGTATTTGAGAACCACAACTGGTTACGCACACACTTGTAAAAATAGTAGCATTACAGCTAAATGTTATTTAAATTAGAGTCTCAAATGCTTGATTCTGAGTATCTTTATTAAGCCAAAAGCCTTAATAGAATGAAGTGTTTCCCCTGGGCGCTCTTAATGTGTCTTTCTTCCGAGTTGAAATCGGCTGCACAGCCATTTGTGGCCCAGTGGGAGTCGGTTATATGTTCATACTGTGATTACAGTTACATAACCTTTCTCGACAGGACTCCTGTTCAATCACACAGAAGTATAAATTATAGAAAAAAACATAGTTTAACAAACTACAAATCCACATATGTGAAATATATAATCTTCTCTCATTTTAAATGGATGGTTAATTTAGACTTTTTCACAAGTTTACTGCTTCGGTCTCATTGTCTTCTATTTCAATTCAATTCAATTCAAATGAGCTTTATTGGCATGACTGTGGAATTTCACAATGTTGCCAAAGCAATAACCATTGGACAAATTATACAGGTATATATTTCTCTTGGAAATTTTAAAGTTCATACTTCACTGAAACAATACCAATATCTCAATCTTTTGGATATCATATATGCATTTGAATTTCATTTCCATCATTCGGTGGCAGACTTTCTTGCCTAAACTGCAAAAATCAAAACACATCCATCCAATTTTCCCTATTATAAAGCTGAATGGATGTCCTTAGACGCGTGCCAATATTGATTTGCCTTCCCGTGAAAAGCAACTGATGCTTTGCCCTTTTGAGCATTCACACAAAGTCTTTTCATAGAAAGGAAATGGAAAATGATTAACTTTAATGATGGCCATTGTGTAAGAGCAGGTGACAAAATGTCGCTTTCTCTCAAATTACGCTTGGACCTTTTTATGTCCCCGCCATCGTTAATGTTGCGAATTTCTGACGCCATTAGCAAATGCATCAATACAAAGTGTCCCACCTCCTCCTTCGTCTTTTAATCTTCCTTCTCCTGCACTTCCTGTGCTTATTAGCCGTTATACAACAAGCTTAGCAGGTGAAACCGATGTTAATGGGTTTCACGTGTACTCCTTCCCTTCAGCGGGGGTCCTCTGGGTTAAAAAAAACTCAATGTCAAATTTATTTTAGAAACCTTTTGAATGCTTGTTCTTGTGTAACTCTTTTGTAAGCTAGGTTCTTTTCACACAATCTGCGAAAAGAACCTCTCTCTCAGGCCGGCAATGTCAGAAACCACATTTTCCCCATCAACAGTGCAAAAAATGATGTTTTCAGTCATTGTATTGTCTTGTCTAGCATGTAATTAATGGCTTGCGGTAAAATTTGTACGGCTATGGGAATTACCGCCTTGCCATAGTTTGTATCTCATCATGAAATCCAGTCAGGCGTTAACTTGCAGATGATGGCTTCATTATCATTCAATGTGTTTTATCTTATCTGAAGAGTTGTATTTCTGCAGGTGTGGTTTTTTTATCCGCTGGCTGAGTTTTATTTCTGGGTGCATCATTTTTCCTGGGAAAATGTTGCTACTTCTTCTCAGTTATGATTCATTTAAGTATAGCTTTGCCTCAGTGGTCAAGTATATGACTTTAGATCAAAATATTCAAAAGTTCTAAGTATATACAGTTGTGCTCAAAAGTTTATATACACCTTGCAGAATCTGCTAATTATTTTAGCAAAACAAAAGGGATCATACAAAATGCATGTTATTTTGTATTGAGTACTGACCTGAATAAGATATTTCACATAAAAGACGTTTACATATAGTCCACAAGAGAAAATAATAGCTGAATTTATTAAAATGACCCTGTTCAAAATTTACATACACTTGATTTTTAATACTGTGTTGTTACCTCAATGGTCCACAGCTGTGTTGTTCATGAGACCCTTGTTTGTCCTGAATAATTAAACTGCTCACTGTTCTTCAGAAAAATTCTTCAGGTCCTACAAATTATTTGGTTTTTCAGCATTTTTCTGTATTTGAACCCTTTCCAACAATGACTGTATGATTTTAAGATCCATCTTTTCACACTGAGGGACTCATATGCAACTATTAGAAGGTTCAAACACTCACTGATGCTTCAGAAGGAAACACGATGCATTAATGCATTAATGGGGATGAAAACTTTTGAACAATGTTGTGCATTTTTCTTATTTGCCCCATCTTTTTTTTTCCTTTTTTTTTCATTTAGTACTGCCCTTCACAACCTACAGAAGATAGGCTATTTACATGTTTCCCAGAAGACAAATTAAATTTACCCTGATCCTCGAAATCAAATTCAAAAATGTTTCACCCATTCAGGCACTTAATGCATCGTGTTTTCTTCTAGAGCATCGGTGCATGTGAACCTTTTGTAATAGTTGCATATGAGCCCTTAAGTTGTCCTCAGTGTGAAAAGATGCATCTCAAAATCATACAGTCATTGTTGGAAATACAGAAAAACGCTGAAAAAAGAATTTGTGGAACCTGAAGGACTTTTCTGAAGAACAGCGGGCAGTAAACTGCTCAAGACAAACAAGGGACTTATGAACAACTAAAAAAAAAAACACATACAGCTGTGGATCATTTAGGTAACAACACAGTATTATGAATCAAGTGTATGTAAACTTTTGAATGGGATTATTTTAATAAATTCAACTATTTTCTCTTGCGGACTATATGTAAACATCTTTTATTTGAAATATCTTATACAGGTCAGTACTAAATAAAAAATAACATGCATTTTGTATGACACCCCTTTTATTTAGGTAAAATAATAAAGAATAATTGCAGATTCTGCAAGCTGTATGTAAATGTTTGACTGTTTTTTTTTTTTTTGTTGTTGATGTTTTTTGTTTTTTACCAAGATGGCACAGTCATCCTCCTTTCCGGTATATGTGTGTTAAAGAACTCTACAACATTTCTAAAACCATACATAATTGCAAGTAGTATAAAACAGCTTACTTTAAAATCCAAAATGGCGGCCAAATTTACCTGACGTAAAACAAAACGTTTTTGACACAGTCACAATACTCAATCGAACAATACTCATTTGACACAATACTCAATCACACTGACTTACAGGTATGTGTCCCGAAATGTCCCGTTCACATAGCAACTTTACAATTGTATCTCGAATAACTACAACTGGACTCAAGCCCGTGTATTCTTACCAGTAACCATAGCGACAGTGACCAAACTATCAAAGATGGCGACGTCCATAAATCTGAAAGTGTTACTACATTATGACACAAGAATCCAATCGAGCTGGGAGTTCATCCCTCAAATCTTCCTTAACCGACAGCAGGTTTATATTTGGATGGAGAGCGGAGCATTAAGTCATGAGCAGAACACACAACTATGACGGGAAAAAAACTGAAACTAAAACTTTTAAGATGACACAGCTCGCACCTCCACTGTAAGTTACCGAAACCACACATGAAAACACGCAATTGCGTTAACGTGGCCATAGAGTTACAGTATAGACATTCGAGTTCATACTGAGATTTCTGACTTTGCTTGCAGACCTTAGAAACTTTGCAAACATTTCACTTTGTTCTGAAATGTGGGGGTTCGTTTCTCAAGGAAATTCTGAAGCAGCAACCTAAGCAAAGCTTTAATTTGCTCCCCAACTGCGAAATCAGAGCTCATTTGTGATTTCTTACAGGCTGTGAGAACCAGCTCCAAATTAGGAAATACTAACCACCCTTATGAGCTTTATTCCGCTATTTCGGTTGTACACACTCACAGACGCTTGCGTCGAAAAAACAAACAAAACAACACTAACTAAATAAAAAACACTTCAGATAATGAGACTGCACTTATACACGCGCATATATAACGAGTTCTACCTTTAAAAACCTTGAACACGGAGGTTTCCAAGTGCTCTGGTGATATTTGCACCTGCTAATTATGCAGCAAGAGGCACGCGGAGACCGGCGATTGCAAATAGATGAAGGTTTACACGCACTACAGCTTTGTTTCCCTTGTTGTGTTGGGTTCTGGGACAACAGAGACTTGGATTTGCATCAGGTGGGTGTTGTGATGGATGGATGGCATGTATGGGATTTGAAAAAAGAATGTGAGGATAATTGACAGTAATGAGCTGTACGGGCCCAGCGGCATGAAAATCAACATGCGTCTTCAGGGAGCGACTCCTTTGTTTTCTGTTCTTTGATCGTAATGTTCTTTGGCCAGTGGGAATCGTGCTAAACAAAGGTTACAAATGCAGATTCAATGAACGTAAATGACTGGTTTACGCAAGAATGACATTTCTGTCGTCATTTACTCGCACTCAACAGTGAATCAATTAATTTCGTGGAACGATAAAGGAACGTTTTGATATCTGGAGCTTTTCAATATCTTTTAATCGCGATTTTTCCCTCAAGACCTTTTTTTTTTAAACCTTCCTTTACTTATTTTCAGTGGAGACTCTGAATATACAGTCTTAAAGCAAATGAAACCTAAGTTTGCGGTTTAAATAAAACGTGAATTTCTGACAGGAAATACCAAAAAAATTGAAAAAGATGTCTCCTTCTCATATAGCCGTTAAATCGGGAAAGAATAAGCGTTTTACCTGCTGCACAAGATAACAGCGCAACCAGTGTATGAATCACGAACATCCCTGCTGAAAAAAACAATAGAAACCATTACAGAAATCCTAATGGTTTCCATTACAAAACCATTACAAACCATCAGATATTAACCATTAAAACCATTACAAAATTTCCATTATGTAGTGTGTTTTGGGCATATTCCAATAGAATTTATTGGTTCTATAGGTTTCCATTAAAACCATTACGTAGTGTGTTTTGGGCATATTCCAATAGGATTTTTTGGTTTCTATGGGTTTCCATTACAAACCATCACCTATTAACCATTACGTAGTGTGTTTTGGGCATATTCCAATAGGATTTATTGGTTTCTATAGGTTTCCATTAAGAACCATTACAAATTCTGTAATGGTCTCTATTGTTTTTTTTCAGCAGGGATATGACTCTTATAAACAGGTTATTTTTAGTGAATCAAAAACATGAGCATCTAGTTATTTAACTAAAAATAGTCCGATTCACAAATGACTCTTTTATGCAGGTTTTTAATTAATCAGAAACGTAGCGCAGTCCGATTCACAAGAAATGACGTACTCGTTGTCGGTTCTTTTACATTTACATTTACATTTAGGCATTTGGCAGACGCTTTTGTCCAAAGCGACATACAGTTGGGAGAACATAGAGCGATTCTTCTTAAGGAGACAAACAGACACAGGCAGTGCTATAATACCAGATTTCAAGTGGTGCTTCAGACAAGTACAAGCTAGAAAGGGAAGGAATAAAGAGATTAATTTTTTTTTTTTTTTTTTTTTTTATGGTAACAGCAAATAGTTAATTAATCTTTTAATTAATCTTAACGAATCTTTCCAAAAGACTCACAAACTCAAAGCTTGATGGATCTTTAACAAGTGACTCTTTATGGGGTAGATCTTTAACAAATGGCTCTTAATAACTATCTTTTAGTGAATCAAAAACTTAAGCATCATCATCAATCTTAGTCCGATTGAATAACAAGTGACTCTTCGTTATTTTCAGTCAATTAAAAACATGCAATGTGAGCAGTGTAGTCCAATTCACTGACGACTCTTTTACACAGGTTCTTTTTAATGAATCAAAAATATACAGCACAGTCCAATTCACAACAAATGACTCGTTGTCAGTTCTTTTAATGAACCTTAATGAATTGTTCAAAAAGACCCACAAACTAAAAGTTTGATGGATCTTTCACTAGATCTTTAACAAATGGCTCTCATAAACCGATTTTTAGTGAATCAAAAGCATAAGCATCTGGTGTAGTTCAGTTGAAGAACAAATGACTCTTCTAACCGGTTCTTTTTAGTCAATTAAAAACATGCAACATGACCAGTGTAGCTTGATTCACTGACAAATGACTCTTTTACACAGGTTCTTTTTAATGAATCAAAAATATACAGCACAGTCCAATTCACAACAAACGACTTGTCTGTACTTTTAATGAACCTTAATGAATCGTTCAAAAAGACTCACAAACTCAAAGTTTGTTGAATCTTTACTGGATCTTTAACAAGTGACTCTTCATGGGGTAGATCTTTAAGTTTTTGATTCACTAAAAAATGGTTATTAAGAGCCATTTGTTAAAGATCTACCTTTAACAAATGGCTTGTATATTTGCAATAAACTGAAAGCCCCTATATTTGTCACTGTGAGCCCAACTGTGACAATATAGGGGCTTGTCCGAACATTTAAGAACATTTAACACCCATAAAACAATCATATGTTGTGTAGGTGTGTAGGAATAGCATAAGGGGAATAAACGATGATAGAATATTCATCTTTGTGTAAACGATTCATTTAATTTCTCATTGTATGTGTATGTGTATCCATCACAAAGGCCTGCTGTCTGTCTTATTACAGTTTTCCCGCTCCAGATGACCTTGTCTCTTCAGTCTGACACCCTCATTAACGCCATTCACACTTGTTCTTTCCCCACAATGCAATTTTTAGGAACAAGACTTGGCTTGCTATTTTCCCAAATGTTCCTCTCATTCAGGTACGACAAAAGATTGTGTAGTCAGCGCACTATCACATATTCAGATAGACAATAGTCAATCACATCGTATTGACGTTCTCCCATGATACTCCGTTTGTTATGCTGCAATGCATTGTGGGCAATTGATTTCCTCAGTCTTGTCTTTACTGAAGAAATAATTGAAATGAGAGTCACTCTATGTTAGAAACAACGCTTGGCTAAAGAGGTCCAACCTGAGAATAAGCTGCGAAACAAAAGTTCCAGAACAGAGAAAGGAAGAGGTGTACAAAAACTACCCATAAGCCCTGAGGTTTTCATCTAACTGGAAACAGACTGACAGCAGACGACATCATCATTACTAAAGAACTTACAAAAGAAGCTCATATTCTTTGCAGTCACAGTTCAATTCCCTCTGAACAGTGAGTGGAAATTCAAGAGGAAATCAGTCATACTGCACTTTTTTTTTTGTTCTCCTTGAAGGTTTATTTGCCAGAAAAGACCAATTGAATACCCATGAGCCCTCCATTTTTCTTTTAACTCTGGTCTGACAGAGAGCATCATTATCAGAAGAAAACCTGGAAGAAGCAAAAACCTCACTGTATAGTTACGCTTTACAGTTGGAGATCAATTCTTTCACTGTCAGTGCAAAAGTTAATGCAATGTTCTGGGTTTGTTAGACCAGACTAAAAACAAAAAACTTTTTATGCGTTTTAGTTGTTAATTTACACCACACTGGCGTTTTGGGGGGCTGAAAACTTTTGAAAACATATTTCGAAAAGCATGTTTTTGAAAACGATACCGTTATAATTTCCATGTAAGGTCCAAATTGTAGTTTCAATGCAGCTTACACGATCCCAGCCAAGAAATAAGGGTCCTATCTAGCAAAATGATTAGTCTTTTTTTTTTTTTCGTTTGTGGTTAAAAATTATATACATTTTTTATTTTTTTAGAAAATGACCAATCGTTTCGCTAGATAAGGCCCTTAGTCTTTAGTTGGGATTGTGTGGAACCTTTGAATCTCTATTAAAAACTGCAATTTGTACTTTCAACCCGCTGATCTACATTGAAGTCCGCTATATGAAGAAAAATCCTGGAATGTTTTCCTCAAAAACCTTAATTTCTTTTCGACTGCAGAAAGAAAGACATGAACGTCTTGGGTGAGATGTGGGTAAGTAGGAAATTTTTATTCTGGAAGTGAACTAATCCTTTAAAGATTTCCCTCCCCGTCTCGCCTTAAATTCAATGACGTCTTATCGGATTAAGGTCTGTTGAGTTTTCTTTAAGAAAAATAGTCAATAAAAAATAGTTGACCTACGAGTGGAGCACCAATACAAAACATTCCAATCTATATTTATATATTACCCTGAAATCCTTCATGTTTTATTTAGGTCGTTTGTGTTTCTCTATAAGCAGTATTTAATTTTCTTGCTTTAACTCAAGACATTTGCATTTAGCCTTCTATGAATTTCTGCTCAGCACAGTACGTAAAAAGTCTATCAACGCCATTTTGAAATGTAAGCATCAAATATCTGTGTTTGTTTGACAAAAAGTGGGAGCAGGTGAGTGCAATTAGGACGTTGTTCTGGCTGATGAGGCAGGTGATTGCGTGACATTACCCCCTCCCACACTGGTGTCTTCTGATGGTCGAGACAGACGGCGAGGACGACCGCGTCCCCTGGGAGCGGGCCAATCCGGATGGGCCTGTTCATCCTTGTTGGTCCACAATCTCTCCTCGGGACCGTTTCCCATCCCAGTCTATGAGGTACGGGAGGCGGCAACCTCACCGCCGAGAGGCAAGGATCTCTTTGACTCTGTAGATGTTCTCTGAGGAGACGACTTAGGGCGGAGGAAGAGGGGGTACCTTGTGCTCTGTGGATGGAGGGAAAGGAGGATTAGTGAAAGGCTTGAGGAGAAAGACATGAAAGGTTGGTGAGATCTGGGTATTGGTCGGGTAGGTGTAGCTGGTAGGTGACTTCATTGATGTGGCGTGCCATAGGGAAGGGACGGACATACCAGGGACGGATGTCCCTCGTGGACAACCAGACGTGGTCGCCAGGCTGGTAGGTTTGATTGGCTGTCCTTGTGTCTCCGGACTGCCCGCTGGAGATGGACGTGAGCTGAGTCCCATACCCTCTCGCTCTCACGGAACCAGTAGTCTAACACTGGGACCTCCGAGTGCTCCCTGGAACAGGGAAACAGTGGTGGTTGGTATCCGAGGATGCACTGGAATGGAGTGAGTCTTGTGGTGTCTTGCTGCAGGGAGTTTTGAGCGTATTCGGCTCAAGAGTAGATACTAGCTCCAGCTGTCCTGATGTTCGTGGCAGTAGGCCCGGAGATTCCGCCCGATTTTCTGGATTTTGCATTCGGTCTGGCCTTTGCGGGTGGTATCCTGAAGACAGACTGACTAAGACCTCTGTCGGAAACAATGTCTTCTGGGAGGCCGAAATTCCGAAAGATATGTTCAAATAGGGCCTCGGCCACCTCCAAGGCCGTGGGCAGCCCTTGTAGTGGGATTAGTTTGCAGGCTTTGGAAAACCGGTCAACTACCTCGAGGACTGTTGTGAATCCGTTCGAGGGAGGTAGGTCGGTGGCGAAGTACACTCCCAGTTGCATCCGCTTTGTGGATTTAACCGTCTGATCGTTGAGTGCCCAATAATCTATGCAGGGTCTCAGACCCCCATTATTCTTGGCCACAAAGGAAAAGCTTGATGCTGCGGTTGAGGTGGACGGACGGATGAACTCCTGCTGTAAGGCCTCCTGGATGTAGTCCTCCATGGCCGCTTTCTCCGGGATTGACAGTGGGTAAACGTGTCCTTTGGGTAATTTGGCCCTAGGCAGGAAGTCGATGGCACAGTCCCATGGCTGGTGAGGTGGAAGGTGAGTGGCAGCGACCTTGCTGAAAACGTCCTGGAACGCCCGGTACTCTGGAGGAATGGAGACAGCATGAGGTGAATCCGGGCTCTCTGCAGAGGTGGAACAGACTGACAGGTTGGGTCAAATGACGGTGGAAATGGGTAAGTCCATCAAACATCCTCGCTTGTACTCCACTTGAGTACATCTCCAGACCTCCAGGTGATGTTGGGATCATGCTTGGCTAGCCAGGGTGTCCCAGGACGATATCCACAGTTGCCTCCTCCAGCACCAGAATTGAAATCTGCTCCGTGTGGAAGCACCTGATGCGGAGCACGACCTCTGGTGTGCGGTGACACATCAGCCCCTTGCCCAGCAGTGGTGTTATTTGGACTGCAGGGAATTTTGAACCAGTCAAGACTGCGTGATGAGATGACATTTCCTGAGGCTCCGGAGTCAACGAGGACTTTGACTGGGAAAGACTGGGCTTATTAGGTGAGAAGAGCATCAGTGTGAGGTATATGAAAAATTTCAGGATTTATTTGGAAAGAACTCACCGCTGGGCATGGTGGACTAATGGGGCAGGTGCGCAGCTGATGCTCACTGTAGCCACAGTACAGGTGGAGACCGGCGGTGAGATGATGGTAGCTGTCCATGATCATAGGCTCTTGTCCTTGAAGAGCGAGGTTGGGTGAGGCGGCCACAGTGGGTGTGATCTCCAAGCGATCAAATGTTGAGAGATGTGAATATTCTCATAAATCGACATTTGCTGATGTAGAGTGGGGTTGAGCCCTCGTTGAAAGGCTGAAAGCAGAGCGGTTTTATTCCATCCACTGTTGGCAGCGAGAGAAACTAAGTGTGTACTCATAATTTGATAAACTTGCTCGCTGTAGTTGGAGGAGTTCGTTATGCACTGTGATTTCCGTGGTTGACTGGCTGAACACATTCTGGAAGTGTTTGACAGAGATGATAAATGCCACTTTCGCTTGATCGTTGGCAAATTGATGAGGTTGGAGCTACAGAGAGCATTGCAACAAATCCCGCTGCAGGAAGCCCGCTGCAGGAAGGGATGTTTCACCAGAGAAGGTTGCTGGTTGGGCCATGGGATTGGCAGGTGGTGTGGTGACGGTGGCAGATGGAAGGTGTGACTCATGGAGGGTGTGAACCACGTCGGCGAAGTGCTCAGGTGAGGCTGGACCTTGTGGGTCCATAGTCTCCGTTGTTTGTAGGGGCTGGTCTTCTGTCACGGCTGGACACAGAGAGGCAGACAGGTAAGTATAAATCAAATAAGCTTTATTGAGCCAGCAGAAAGGATTCAAACAGTGCTGACAGTCTTATCTGAATTTCGGGTTTTCTTCCTCCCAAAGAGACGGATGTTCCAGGCTTGGCAGGCAGACAGAGGTCGGTGAGTATCCAGCACGGAGAAGCTTGCAACCTTGAGACCAGTCGACGAGTGACTGTGGTGAGTGTGCTTTTGAAGGTGAGTGCAATTAGTACTCTGGTGATTGTGAATTGTGGATATGAGGTTGTTCTGGCTGGTGAGGCAAGTGATTGTGTGACAGTAATATAACACAACAAATATTTACCACATGAGATTATACTTTGAAACAGCATGTATTTTACTGTTTGTTTACCGTGTCTTACCTCGTGTTCATTCATAGTTTGAAGCAAACTGCACGGTTTTTGTTTGTGTTGTATTTTACCGCTGAACAAATTTGGATTGGTCTCTCGTAAATCAAATGTAATTACAAAAATTAAACATGGTTACTACAAAACAAAACAAAACATGGTTACTATAGTTAAACCATGGTTTTGCTACACTATTTGAACCATGGTGTTTGTAGTATACGCCAAAAAAAACATGGTTACTACACTTTTACTATAGTAAATCCATGGTTAATTTTTGTAAGGAGTGGCGTTGAACTTATGCACCCAGAATACTCATTTAACTTTTCCTTATGAACTTTTAAAAGACATTTTTATATTCTCATGATGGTTTGAGGATCTGAAAAGTCCAGAGATTTAATTGCAGCCTTGCGACTTTGTTTTATAATGCAAAAATGAAACTTAGATATGCCAGGATTTTGGGGACAAATCCCTTTGGTTGGTTCAAATTTAACAGTCAATTTTTGATGTTTAAAAGTGTTTGGAACACTTTGAAGATTAAATGTCAAAATCTATCAGTAATGAAATGAATGAGGAATACATCTAGAAAAAAGACAATAAAAACAAAATATATATTGAAGTGACCATGCATTGAGCCGAATACAAATATCTCTTTTTGTTGTAGGCCTACAGGAACCCTGACCTTGAATTGCTGTTATTTCTTTTGTCACAGTGGCTGTGTGACTGGCACAATAACAAGAGCCAAATCACTAGCTTTCTGCACTCAAATTGCTGCAAACATGAATATAATCGTTTAGGATCAATTAAGAACACTTGAGCATTTATTCTATTCGCTAATTGCATTTGTGCGTGTATTGTTGGGTCTGTCTTTATATGAGTTTAATACTAATATAATAATTATGAACATTAGTAGGTGCAGACATTAGTACGTTTCATATCCAGCGACTGATTTCCTCTTACATAAAGTAGGTTGTGTAAGAATAAGGATGTTTGTGGATAATAGGGCTGTTTTTCTTAAACTTGAAGTGCTCACTTTGTGTAAGAGCCTGTGTTTTCTAGTAAATAGCGCCATCTTGTGGCTAAAAAGGCATAACGTAAACAAAAGCTGGTTGGAATGAAATGCCAAAAAATATGGAAATAATAGTAGTATGGTAAAGTAGTATGCTATTTATAACAAAGCCAAATTTTCTGTTATGTAAGTGTTATTTATTATCACCTACTAGTAAGAAATTATACAATTAAGTATTATATATAGCTGTGTGTACTTTCAGAGAAAAAAACTACATATGGGAAAATTCACCTTTAGAACCACTAAATCAAATCAAATAAAAACGAGTGCATAATATTTTTTATTTATTTGATTTTTATTATAATATGTTTATATTCCACTTTACAAATTCTTACAATATTCCTGATGCAAAAATCCCTTCTTTTTTAGAGCAGTTTTTGGCCTTAATTGGTCTTAATGATCCTCAAACAAACATAATCACAGAATACATGTAATTTGTATAATAAATTACTTAAAAAACAATAGCAAAAACAAAAAAGTCAATCATAACTGAACCACAAAATTTGCACCAAGTTTCAAACAAACCTGAAAATGTAAAGATATCATCCAGTCTTTGAAACAAAACATATTCCGTAAAGTTAGAATAACATGAAAAAACAAGAGCAGTATACAATCACAAAACGCCTAAAACGGGCTACTAGGACGATGTTCCTTTAATATGCTAAACACTAAAGCTGGACTTGAAACATCGAAAGCAAAATTGGCGTATAGAACAACATACGATACATTCAAAACATCAATGAGAACTTCGAAATGAGCGAAAACACATTCAAAGTAAAGTGACGATGCATTCAAGACAAGCGAAAAAGGATAAACACGAGATCAATCGCTTGATCTAATGACTTCAATGTAACACTGTAACGTTTATTTGTGCAATTACTGATTGACTCAGTTTTATGGCAACATAATTGAGATCAGGCATCAAATGTTCAAAACTTTCATCGTGATAGTCTTGATCTGCAATCCTGATTAATAACATTATATATCATAATTGAAGTGCTGAACAGCAACTTTCTTTGAGTTTTTATAGATACAAGCGATACAACACGCATGGGAGGTGTGGTTTAATGTCGGGATACAAATCCAGGTTACCATAGTTACCCAAATGGAAAATCAAATAATATCCACCAAATTTTTAACGCAAGTGCAATGGTGACCATTTTGAGAATTGCAAGATGCAAGGTCAGAATTTGCGAGATATAAACGTACAATTCTGAGACATAAACTTTCAAGATGTAAACTTAGAATTCTGAGATACTTAAACTTGCGAGAAGTAAGCTCAGAAGGTTAAACCAGGAATAGACCATAGTTCAAGTAGGACATTTAAGTAGTTTTTATAACGTGCTTTAGATAAAAAAAAACTCAAACTCAGAATTGCAAGACGTAAATTGGTAAATTTTATTCTTAAAAATGGAATTGTGAGACATAAACTTATTTTATTATGTCTCGTACTCATCATCCTTACCTATTAAAATGCTTGCTACGGATGCGAAAATGCAGAAAATCGAACCTGATCTGAATTTATTTTTATGACAGATGAGTTTTGGAAGCGGTGTGTAAACATGACTGACACAATATGAAGTCGTATTTATTTTTTTAATGTGCGGAAATTTTGGACGAGAATTTCGGACTTAGTGTGCAAAGACCTTTAAACTTGCAAGACTTAAATTTGCAAGAAATAAACTCAGAATTACGAGACGTAAACTCAGAATTGCGAAACATAAATTTGTGAGATGATTAAAAGGAGTTGCGAAACGTAAACTCAGAATTGCGAGACATAAATTTGTGAGACGAAAAAATGGAATTGTGAGATATATACTCAGAATTGCAAGACGTAAATTTGTGTGACCAAAAAACAGAATTGTGAGACATAAAATTGCGAGACGTAAACTTGCAAGACGTAAAATGGAATTGTGAGACATAAACTCAGAATTGTAAGACGTAAACTTGTGAGACGTAAAAATGGAATTGTGAGACATAAACTCAGAATTGTAAGACGTAAACTTGTGAGACGTAAAAATGGAATTGTGAGACATAAACTCAGAATTGTAAGACGTAAACTTGTGAGACGTAAAAATGGAATTGTGAGACATAAACTCAGAATTGTAAGACGTAAACTTGTGAGACGTAAAAATGGAATTGTGAGACATAAACTCAGAATTGTAAGACGTAAACTTGTGAGACGTAAAAATGGAATTTGCAAGATGTAAACTTGCGAGACAAAAAAAATAGAATTGTGAGATATAAACTTGCGTGACTTAAAAACGGAATTGTCAGACATAAACTCAGAATTGCGAGACGTAAACTCAGAATTACGAAACGTAAACTTGTGAGACGTAAAAATAGAATTGTGAGACGTAAATTTGTGAGATAAAAAAACTGAATTGCGAGACAAACTCAGAATTGCAAGACAAACTCAGAATTATGAGACGTAAACTTTTGAGACGTGAAAATGGAATTGCGAGACGGAAACTTATGAGACGGAAACTTAAAAAAATTGAATTGTGAGATATAAACTCAGAATTGCAAGACGTAAATTTGTGTGACAAAAAAACGGAATTGCGAGACGTAAACTTGCAAGACGTAAAATGGAATTGTGAGACATAAACTCAGAATTGTGAGACGTAAAAATGGAATTTGCAAGATGTAAACATGCGAGACAAAAAAAATGTAATTGTGAGATATAAACTTGCGTGACTTAAAAACGGAATTGTCAGACATAAACTCAGAATTGCGAGACGTAAACTTGTGAGACATAAAAATAGAATTGTGAGACGTAAACTCAGAATTACAAGACGTAAACTCAGAATTGCGAGACATTCAAATCATCAATGAGGACTTCGAAACAAGTGAAAACACATTCAAAGTAAAGTGACGATGCATTCAAAAGAAGCGAAAAAGGATAAACACGAGATCTGAGACAAACTCAGAATTGCGAGACGTAAAAATGGAATTGCGAGACAAACTCAGAATTACGAGGCGTAAACTTGTGAGACGTAAAAATAGAATTGTGAGACGTAAATTGTGAGATGAAAAAACTGAATTGCGAGACAAACTCAGAATTGCAAGACAAACTCAGAATTACGAGACGTAAACTTTTGAGACGTAAAAATGGAATTGTGAGACAAACTCAGAATAGCGAGATGCAAACTTAGAACTGCGAGACGTAAAATTGTGAAACGTAAAAATGGAATTGCGAGACATTAACTTGTGAGATGTAAAAACAGAATTGTTAGATATAAACTCAGACTTGCGAGACGTAAACTTGTGAGACGTACAAGCAGAATTGTGAGACATAAACTCAGAATTGCGAGACGTAAACTTGCAAGACGTAAAAAAAGAAAATGCGAGTTATAAACTCATAAACTTGCGAGACGTAAAAACTGAATTTAGACTGAATTATAAAAACTGAATTATAAATGTAGAATTGCGAGAATCAAACTTGCGAGACTTCAAATCAGAACTGCTAGACAAGCTAAAAAATTGCAATATATAAGATTAGAATCGCGAGACGTAAATGTGAAGTTGATGGTAATAAACTTAATGAAAAAATGCAACAGAATAAAATACTGTTAATTGGTTAACCATATGTAGTACAACTGAATTTATATTTAATGGTAAATTGTTGAATTTATCAAAAATGTACAAAACGTTTTACGTAAAAACTTTTTCGTACTTTGTGCTATTAATTACGTGTTTTGCGTTATTTTAGTGTCGTATGTAACCCTCATAAAAACAAATGCTTAACTATGGTAACCAGTATTTCCCCTGCCCTCTGAGTGTATCTATACATGCCAGTTGTGCAGCTTGAATCCCGTCTGTTCCCTTGTTGTTTTCAAAGCCGTTACCTGTATTAACAATCACTTAACAATATAGAATTCAGCACAATAAATATAGAAACACAATACAAAACAAGGCCTCAGAAAGTGTGTCTCTGAATTGTTCTCTGAGAGATAACGTGAGTGAACAGCGCTAGAATCCTGTCATTTCAGCCAGGCTTTCACCTGCTAAGAAAATCCCATGAAAATAGGCAGAAATTCCACATTTTAGGGAATTTCGTCATTAATTATGGAATATTCAAGAGGTGTTCTTTTGTTCCTGGATATTATCATAGCTGTGTGTGTGTGTGTGTGTGTTTTAACAGTCCGAGTCACGGAGTCATCATCGCGGCATTGACGCGGCATTGAGATAGAGGGTGTGCGGTCACAGTAAGACGCAGTGCAGCCTCTGGGAACCCGAAGGTCTGTCCGCCCGCCATTTGGCTTTTCTCTTCTTCTTCAGGCCTCGTTCTGGGATCTGCTGACTGTAAATGAAGACGATCATGCTAACACAAAGCTAGCTTTGTAGCGTACAGAGGGTTAAAGTAGAGGGAATTTGTAAAATTGGACTCACCGTATCACTCTGACGAGCTCGTGGAACGCTTTGTCTACATTCATGGGTGGATCCTTTGCACTCGTTTCAATATATGTGATCTGTGATGAAGATATAAACATACAACAATTAGTAGAAAATTATCTATTCTTATTCTTATTCTTATTATTAATACTACTACTAAGAATAACAATAATCATCAATTATTTCTTTATTTCACAATGGATTAATCAATAATAATAATAATAATAACAAATATAAATATAAAAGTATCAATAAAATTTTTTTTAAACACTGCTGGTCTTATTGTGCACAATTTATTAGTTTGCATTATTGTCAAGAATATTTGTTATATGTAAAATATTAAATACAAGTTTAAATAACACGGACCAATCAATAAAACTACAAAAAATAACATGATAAAAATAATAATGTAATAATAATGTGAACCATTAATAATATAAAATGTAAAAAAAAAAAGTCAAATAACAAATGGATTGATCCATAAAAAAAAAAGTAAAATAATAATGTAATGATGTAAATAATATAAAAATAATAATGTAGAAAAATTATTAAAGTCAAAACTGACTTTAAAAACATTGCTGTTCTTACTGTGAACTATTTATTAGTTTGCATTATTGTAAAGAATATTTGTTACATTTTAAATATTTCACAAAAGTTTAAATAATAATGGACCAATCAATAAAAATAAAACTGAAATCATACAAAATAATAATGTGAACATTTAAAATCTAATATAAAATAATGTTTAAAAACTTAAATAACAAATGGACTGATAAAAAAATAAAATAAAAATAATAATAATAATAATAATAATTATGTAAATATTAAAAAAGTAATATAAAATAATGTAGAAAAAAAATAAATTGAATGATAATCATAATAAACATAAAAACAATAATGTATACATTTAATTAAAAATACAATTTAACTGATCGATAATAATAATAATCATCATCATCATCATCATCATCATAATAATAATAATAATAATAATAATAATAATAATGAAAGATTACAGAATAACAAATGGCCAATTTATAATAATAATAATAATAATAATAAACAAATAATAAAAACAATAATGTATACATTTAATTAAAAATACAAGTTAGCTGATCAATAATAATAATAAACATTCAAATAATAAAAACAATACTGTAAAAATCTAATAAAACAATATATAAAGATAATTTGACCAATCAATAATAATAATAAATATTCAAATGATTAAAACAATAAATGTAATTTAAAAATATATAATGATTTGATTGATCAATAATAATAAAAAATAATAATAATAACAATTATTATTATTAATATTATTAAACAAAATATTACAGAACAACAAATGGACAAATTAATAATAATAATAATAATAATAATAATGAACTAAATTTGATGTTGACTTGGAGGGCCAACTTGGGCAGCCTTGGGGTAAAAGAGCTAGAGTACTTGTGCGACGGGCGTTTTACTTTCTATGGACCCTTGCTATTTTCTGTTCTAATCAAAAAGCCTACTAGGCTATGACAACTTTTGCATCCAGCTTTGACATGGCTAGCTGGTTATTGTTTTCCCTGTTTGTAATTTGTTATTAATTATTTGTTACATTCAGTTATGTTAAATATGTTGACAATAATATTACATTTAAGAAATAATGTAATGGTCTATCAATATTTAGATGACAGTTTTTGCATACTATATTGGAATTGATTAAAGTTTATGAAAAATAATGAATTTGTATGCATTTCATATTGAGTCAGTAAAATGAAACATCTTCAAAGTCTGAACTGAAATCTTAAAGTTTTGTTATCCTGTGGCTCCCTCATGAGGACAACACTTGTATTATGGCCATCTCTGTGTATGTGTTTAGATGCAGAAATGGAAAAATCAAAAAATAACATTGCATAGTTTGCATTAAATATTGATTTTTGTTAGAGCAATAAATAAATAAACATACATACATAAAAGAAGCCACGACAAAAGAATGATTTTCTGTGTTTTACGAATTAACATTGAAGACAGAAAGCAGCTGGTGAATGCTGTTCAAATCAGTTTATGTTCACGTGAGACATAAACGACTCTTTTCGATTATATTCACCAAGCTATGATGTATTTAGAAATAGTTTTGTCTGTGTTTGCCGGAGAGCAAGCACGTTGCAGGTGTTCAGCTTTACACATAACAGCTCACAAACAGCTCTTGATGTGTTCTAATTTGTGAATTGAATTAAATTGCTGGAATATATTTTAATTTAAAAGGCTGTAAAATCCCTACAAACTATGTAGTTTTGTGAACTTGTTCGAGGTGAAGGTAGCTCTCTCATCCTTTACACTGTTCTCTGGCCAAACAGTCATCATTAATGATCCCTGACCTGGTAATGATCAGATATGTTGGTTTAGATTGTCTCTGTGAATGAAATCTATGTATTTATTTGTATTTTGGACCAATTTCAAAGTGAAACTAAAGTGAGAGGAGTTATACGGCTGCTCCCTCTAGTGGCGTGAAGTTGCTCCTCTAGAGGGAGCATTTTTTTTCTCAGCAAATGTAAGTCTATAAGACATTTTTGATTTGTAATAATTAATTAAAGGAAAACTGTACGTCTGATCAGTCTGAAAAGATATAGCAACAAACTAGACATCAGGGCCCAGGTCTCTGCCGAGTTTGGGACTTGTGGCTTTAAAGCCCTAGGAGGAGTAGCTGTCAGTAAATTTGGTCTCAGAAAAAAAGTAGCATAACAGTTAAACAAAAGATTACAGAACAACAAATAGACCAGATAATAATAATATACAATTCTAATATAAAAATAATAACTTTGAATATTAAATAAAAAATCATCAGAATGTATATTTCTCTCATAGATTAAATGTGTTGTGAATGGCGGTAGACTCACGCTGTGTTTGGAGGCCATCTCTCGTCCCTGCTCACTAGTGATCTTGCGTAAATGGACCAGGTCTACTTTATTAGCTACCAAAACCATGGGAAATGACTCCCTGCAACACACACACAATAAAAACACTACAGAAATCACACTGAAATCACTCTCAAATGTGTTTATGTGCGTGTCCGTACCTGTCCTTCACTCGGAGAATGAGTTGATGGAAACGATCCACATGTTCAAAACTGGCTTTATCAGTGACAGAAAACACGATCAGGAACCCGTCTCCTGTCCTCATGTACTGCTCTCTCATCGCACTGAACTCTTCCTGCCCCGCCGTGTCCAAAACTGCACACACAGTTCATACACATGATACTGCTTTGCATTATTGTTAAACAATGTGCCCAATATATATATTATTTTTAAACTTTTTAAAAAAATATTACATAAAAATAGCAAATCCTGAAAATTTTGTTTTTTATTTACTTATTTTATTGACTTTTTTTATTTTTAAACTAAACCTTTCACTCATTATGTTGATAATATTTGAACATAGTATCATATTAAAATATTTTTAAGTAAAAAATGGACAAATTTGTAAATGTTTTCATTTTTTTGTGTAAAAATAATTTATGATCTCTCATTGTTTTACACATAGTAACATATTAAAATATTTTTGTACTTTATTATATTAATAGTTAAAAGTAAAATATTTGTCAAATGTATAAATATGTATTCGTATTGCACACTGTAGCATATTAAAATATATATTTTTATATATTTTATATATTTATATATATTTATATATATTTTAACATATATAATTCATATTATTTTTTATTATATATATATCAATTATTACGATTTTTATTTCTTAATTTATGATTCCTCTTTGTATTGCACATGGTATCATATTATGATTATTATTGCTTTTTTTGGCATTTTAATATATTTTATTATGTTTAAAAATAAAATATTTGACAAAGTTGTAAATATGCATTAAATAAAGCTTTTTTAAAACATATTCCTTACTTTATAATATTTTTTTGTGGCTAACTAAAAAGTTAGCCACAAAAAGTTTTTCTTTTATTATTTTATTGAAATAGTACTTTAACTGAAATAGTAACAAACGTGCAAAAACTTGAAATCAAATGAAAACTCTAAATATGTAAATAAAAGCATATTCAGAATATTAATAAATAATAAAGCAGTATACAAATGATACCAAAATATCACTGAATATAATGTGGTGTTGGTAGGTAACACATTTGCTCTATTTTTTTTTCTTTCATTTATTTTTTTGACCCCTACTATAATAAAAGTGAATTATTTGATCATTTATAAATGTCTTAAATATTTAGTTGCATTTATTTAACTAACTCCTTATTTGTTATTCTCCTTTTAACTATTACCTGTACTGTTTTTTGCTCACAGAAATATTTAATATAAGAAATGCCTGCTGGTTTGATTTTGGTCTGCACTGCCCTCTACTGGCGTCCCGCCGAAGCACTCACCGTCCAGAATGGCCCACTGGCCGTCGATCTCGGTGTGTTTGAGGTACGAGTCCTCGATGGTGGGGTCGTAGTCCGGGACGAAGATCTTCTGGAAGAACTGTATGGTGAGCGCGCTCTTCCCCACGCCTCCGTCTCCCACCACCACCAGCTTATACGTGGGCAGGTTGTCCCCGGGAACCACGCTGGTCGCCATGGAGACAGCTACACCTGCATATCCACACAAAATGGTGTGTGATGATGAGAGACGCTGCCGTCGGTTCGCCAGGAAAACGTACACACACATAGGCTACTACATACTACATTTGCGACCGAAAACTACTGCGTGTGACTATGAACAACATATTTAGAAGCACCGTGTGCGACTGACCCGATCAGCATATCTGTGTTTGCGCTGAGGGGAGCTTCAACGGTTTCTACGTGCTTTTTTTAAACTTTTATTAATGTATCACAAACATATCTGACGAATCCTTTAATAAACAAAGTGTAGAGAGAGAGAGAGATTTACTGTGCATTGTAGAGAGCTTCGTTGATTATAATGTAACTTTGTGGGGTCGCGATGAACTAAGATGAGTGACAGCTTTTAATGATTTGTGAGGGAGTTTGTAAATGAGATACTGATTTAATACAAGAGTTAAATTAACAAGAAGTTAATATTATAAGACTTACAATGTCTGACTATAACACTATTGCCTGATTTTGCTGTATTTCGTCGTCAAAAAAGTCACAAAGTGCATTTAAACACAGCTGTGTTTCGTTTATGAATGAACGTGCGTTTTCCCCAATGAAATCAAAATGAAAGTTTTTTTTGTGTCGAAAATCAAAATTAGTGTGCTCCAAAACACAGATAAAATAAGGTATTGAACTATTAATAATGATAATAATAATAAAATATTATATATATATATATATATATATATGTGTGTGTGTGTGTGTGTGTGTGTGTGTGTGTGTGTGTGTAAAATAATAAGAATATTGTAATAATAATGTAAAAATAAAAACATTATAATATATTAAATTATAAAATACAAAATGATGTAAAAATATATTATAAAATAATATATTATTTTTTGTTATTTTAATAATTATTAAATATTGAATGGTTTATAACATTCATTTATCTGTTTATAACAATAACTATTTGTTTGCATTCTTGTAAAAATAACAAATAATTAATAATATTGCGTTAATTATTTATTAAAAATGAGATTATTGTTATTATTCAAATGTATATAAAATGTATGTTAAATAATTAGAACAATGTGATGGCAATGTAAAAAAACATAATATATTATACAATATGATTAAATTCTATAATTTTATTAATAATATGAATAATAGGTTATTATTGGTATTATCGTATTGCTTAGGATTGTTATTGTTCTTATTGTTTTATTAAAACATTAATAAATATTTATTGCATTTTTGTAAAAAAAATTATGAATGGTCAATCATTTATAATGGTAATAATAAATAGTACAATAATACAAATTATGTAAAATAAGAAAAACTTAATAATCACGCAAAAATATAAACATGTATTATGTAAAAAAATATGATTAATATTATATTATATTATATGCTAATTATGATTGTTTTTTAATGTATTTAATTTTATTTGTTACAGTTTATTTAATGGTTTATAACAACATTGGTTTATAACAATACTTTATCAGTTTATAACAATAACTATGTGTTTGCATTTGTATAAAAATATATAGATAGATATAAACAAATTCATAATAACAAAGTGTGCAAAATAAAAAATAAATAACGTAACACCTTACAGCATAAAAATATAATGCAAAAATAATAATTATTATTTAATATATATAAAATTATTAAATTAAAATAAATGTAAATTAAATTATTAAATATAAGAATAATGTAATACTTTTGTAAAAATACTAATTATTAAACAATATACTATATAATCAATATGAGAAATAACGTTTATAATAAATATAAACAAATGTATAAAAATAATAACAACAAAGTATGTAAAATAAAAAAGTAATAGTTGCATAAAATATAATATAAAAATAATAAATATATATATATATATATAAATGATAACGTAACAATAATGTAACAAAAAATGTAAATAGTGTAACATTTACATAAAAATATAATATAAATAAAAATATAATTTTATGTATAAATAAAAATATAATAAAAATAATAATTATTAGTAAATAACAGATTATATAATCAATATGGGAAGTAATATTTATAAATATTTTTTATATAATTATTATTAATATATACATAAAAATATAATAGTTATTATAATTTTTATTGAATAATATATAATCAATGAGAAATAACATTTATAATAAATATAAAAAATTAATAACAAAAATAATAATTATTATTAAATAATATATATAATCAATATGAGAAAAAACATTTAAAATAAATATAAAACAATAATTCATAATAATTTATTATTATTATTATTATTATTATTATATAAAAAATATGTTCCAAATCTCTTCTGAAAACAACATCTTTCTCAGACTCAGTGTAATCAAGGTCTTGTTAGTAAAACAATATTATCCAATAATATTTTAACACATTTTATTTTTCCCAATCCAATCCCGCTAAATAAAACCACATTATTTTCCACTGAATATTCTGGTTCATACTGAATAATATCACAGGAAAACGCTGTCAGTTGAACTCGAAACAGAAAAAATATGATTCATGAACTAATCATTACAGTTTGTCCGCTGATTCATTGAACACAAAACTCAGACACAAAAGAACCAGAACATTCTTTAAAACATCTCTGTTTGTGTTTTACAAAAGAAACAAACGACACAAGGGTGAATAAACACTAACAGAACTTTTAGTCTTTGAGTGAACTGCTCCTTTAAGAGAGAAAACAACAGAGTTTTAATGTCTGAAATGTCACTAATGGACTCTGCATCGACATAAAGAAGCAGTGTGCAAACCGAGGCTTTTCCCAGACATCCAACGAGAACATCACACACACACACAGGAAATACGGTCTAGACCAGACACTTGGACTGCCACGCTGTGATTCTGCAGTGTGATCTCAGCTCCAAACTGCCAACAACAAGAAACACTCCGACAGATTGAGCTAAAACTGGACCAATAAAATGACGTCAAACGCTTCCAAAATACAGAACCCCAGCTCCAAAACACAAATCTTCTCAAGATTTGACACCCTGAGCTGCTGGATCTTTAGCTCCAATGTCAGATGTCAGTATTACACGTCTCCTCCGGTCGCCCTTCCTGTCAGTCACAATACCGGGAAGTTCAGGATTTCCTTTCTGAAATCATCAGGATTATGACTCCACTTCTTAAGGATCACGAAAACCACCTGAATCTAAAACAGGCCATTTATAACTCATATTATGGGGAATTCAGGCTAATGTGAAATTATTGGAGAACCTTTTACTTCAAAAACGTTTCTACGCCAACATTTCATGTTTAATTCAATGCGTTTGTTGTTTCTTCCTAATTTTTTTTTAGCAGTTTTTAAGTTAAAATGAGTTAAAACTATTTTTTTCACTTGTTCGGATTTTCCTGTTACAAAAAAATAATGCTAATATAAATATTAAAATTTATATCTGCATATATATAATTTCTGACTTTTTAATGTTTATTTTCCTTTATGGAATTTCATGTTTATTATTATTTTTTATTATTATTATTTATTATTATTATTAATTCTTTTTTCATGTTTTTCAAGTGTTTGTGAAATTATTAAGTTATTAGAGTAAAAAAGTGATGCATTTGGCGAATAAATATTAACATTTTATGTTGGCAAATAAGATATCAATTCACGATATAAATGATAGAAATTCACAATTCAATTATTTTATTTTATTATTATTTTTTTTTTTTTACATTTTTTAAATATTTAACTAAATATTCACTTAGAAGATAAACATTTGATTTAATGACATTTTACTTAATTTTATATATAGTTTTCACAATAATTGCTCAGTTAGATTACTTTTTTTGCATTGTTTTTATAAAATATATTTTTTCAATATTTACTTAAAAGATACTGAAAAAAAATTTACTTATTTGTATATAGAAATACTTTTCAATATTTTAATTTCATTTTCGCAACAAATACTGACTAAAATTAACGTATCTGAATATTTGAGTAATATTTTGAAATCATTTTCAAAACCACTTAAGATTAACTGCAAACTAAATGTGATTATTAATTCAATATATATATTTTTTATTTATTTAATTTAATATTTAATTTTCTAAATAATTCCTCACTAAAATTATCCAAAATCAAAATGTATTGATTATTTTGATCATTTTTACTGAGTTCATATAATTTTCACAACAAATACTGACTAAAATAAACTGAAAACAAATCATGAATATCTGAATATTAAAAAGTAAATCATTTTCAAAACCACTTATTAAGATTAACTGCAAACAAAATGTGAATATTCAATATTTTTTCAATTAAATATTTGAATATTTACTTAAAAGATCAATTCAATCTATTCAACATTTTACTGAATTAAAAAAAATCAAGAAAATAGTTTTCACTTTAATTAAATTAATTAGTTCTCACTAAAATGAACTGAAAACAAAATTTGAGTATTGATTAAAAAAAATATTTAAATATTTTCATTAGAAAGATACATTTGATTCATTTATTTCTATAAATATTTATTTAAAAGATCAATTTGATTTATTTATTTGTGTATATGAAAAGTTCTCACTAAAATTAACTGAAAACAAAACGTGAGTATCTGATTATTTGAGTACATCATTTTCAAAACAACTTCACACTAAGATTAACTGAAAATAAATTGAAAACATTTTTACTGTTTGTAAACATTTTGAGTAAATTTTTGCGACAAATGCTCACTAAAATTAACGAAAACAAAACATGAGTATCTGAATATTTAAGTAGATCTTTTAATAACTTCGCACTATAATATTTTTTCATTAAATTGTTTAAAATATTTACTTAAAAGATATACACTATTTAACATTTTTACTGCATGTAAAATTTGTGAGTAAATAATCTTCGCAACAAATGCTCACTAAGATTAAAGGAAATCAAAACATGAGTATCTGAATATTTAAGTAAATATTTTCAGAACTTCTCACTAAAGTTAACTAAAAACAAAATGTGAGTATTGAACTCAATATTTTTTAATTAAATTGTTTCAAATTTTTACTGAAAAAACATTTTTGCTGAATTAACAAATTTTGAGTAAATAATTTTCGCAGCGAAAATTATTCGGAAACACTAAATTTAACGGAAATCAAAACATGAGTATCTGAATATTTGAGTAAATCACATGAGTATTGATCAATTCAATGTTTTTTTTTTATTAAATAATTAAATATTTTCTTGAAAGATAAATTTTATTTACTTGTGTGTGTGTGTGTGTGTGTGTATGTGTAGGATTTTCTCAACAGTTGCTTACTAAAACAAACCAAAAATAAAATAAAAATGTGAGTGTCTTAATATTTGAGAAAATAATTGTCACAATTGCTTACTAAAATTAACTGAAAAACAAAAAGGTAAGTATTTGAATGTTTCATAATAGATGCTAGACGTAAATTACATGCAGTTATTGCTAAATGTGATTAATCCTTTTTTTTTAAAAAGTCGATTAATGGCCATCCACTAGTAAAAACGACCATGTCATGTACTGTAGTTACTTTCCATTCACACAACTGTACAGTTTTTCGACTATAATTTAGCAGTATATATTCGGTCATGATATATATTATCAAGCTTCGGCACACGCATATCAATACACCCACCTTGATCATTCTGTCCGGGTTGTCTAATGCATTACTCATTAAGCTTTATCTCATGTACATATCTATGTTCTCCTTTACATGCGATTGCATTGCAATGAAAGCATCTTCCTGGCAAAAAGGAAATAGTGTGTTTTGCATTCGGATATTTGTGTGATTTGCTTGTGCAACCGCTTAATGTTGCAATTCACCAATATTTTAAGATCACTTAATAGGCTCATGCATAATGCATTATCGCACGTTTCAACTGGTAAAACATGCATATCTATATGAAAAGCAACCAGATAACGGCCGTTTAATATATGAAAACCGCGATTTTATTCCTTTGTGCTGTTGATAGATGTCATCAGCATGCATTCAGCGTTAACTGTCATAGATTTAATGACAGGCTTTCAAAATTACCTTGTCACAAGACGACAGCATATGCCAGTAGCCCGTTCCGTTCCCACAGATGTTGCTGCCGACATTACCGAGCAAATACACACGCGGAAACGTTTGTCTATTTGTTATACAACTGGATGCAGTGGCTTTTTATCGGGCCGCGCAAAGAGCCGTTTTCAGTTCCTCACACCTCGAGAGCGTTCACCGTTAGTTTACACTGATTTACAACGCTGGCAGGGGGAAACCGGCCAGCTTTTGACAAATATCGCACTTGTTTTAAATTCCTCTCGGTATTTATGTGTGAAGTTGGCTATTTTAAAACAGTTTAATCTGTCAAAAAGAATAAATAGAAAGTTAGAAAGAAATATTAAGAATAACAATGGAAAACAGATAGTTGGACACCCCTCTTCCTTTCGGGTTTGGTATGCTCCACTGTCAGAGCTCAGTTTGGAATCACTTGCATGAGTCAATTCCTTTTTTCAAACAGAGATGTATTAATGCTAATATTAATGTTAATGTATTAATTTGTTTTACCCGATTTATTAAAGGAATAAATGGAACGTGTAGCAGAAATGTATAAATAATTAAAGAAGGTATCTGAAAGAAGGAACGAACAGATTTTGAATACAGTAGCAAATTATACATTGTAAATATTTATAAATATAAATAAATATTTAGTACACAAAACGCGCATTAGCTGACAGATATCACTAAAAGAAGTTCCTCTTCGGGTAAAAAAAAACGGAACTGAACGGAACGGACCGTACTTTTTAGTCATTCAGAAACGTTCTACTCTTGTCAATCATTTTAAGCGTTCAGGTTTGTTAATGTGATGTTTACTAATGATATGGAAACTTTAGATGGATGGTATTTACTAGCTTCCATGCTACATCTTCAAAAAACCGACTATTGTTATGTAAAAAAAAAATATATAAGTTATGATATTTTTTGGGATAGAACGCCGAATTTAAAATCTGACATGGGCTTTAAATCCATCAAAATGACTCCATTTCAAACTGTTGAGCTGATGCCGTTTCCACCGAAAATGAATATGCATATTTCCCAGCCCACGCTCCTTCAGCTAAAGATAAGAGACATTTTGGTTTCCGGCTCATTTGTACACAAACAAATTATGTAATTTACTACAGGAGAATATGCTGGAAACAGATCTGTGGCGGTGATGTGTTCTAGAATCGCGCTGTGACTTCATAACGGTTGCTTAGTAACAGACAGGCTTTCTCTTGAACCCCCTCCAATGTTCGACTCGTCATCTAGAGCCGATTCCAGCGAGATCACCGGAGCCGGTAGAACCTTCTAGATTCGTGCGGTCTAGAGGTGTAGTCGTGTGGAAAGTGTTAATGTTATGTAGTTGTGGTAGAGGTGCAGTTTGAGGTCATACCTTGGAAATGAGATACATATGTAGATCCAGTCCAGTAGATGGAGCTATAAACACACACACGCGCGTGCGTGCTTGGGCCAGAACAGAAGCTGGTAATAATAGAGGGGCTACTTTGTAAAATATGAGGAACAGCTATAATATTCCACCACACATTTAGTCTCACAAATTCAATTATGAATTAAGCCTGTTTTACAGTAAATTTAAACAACTCCCAATAATTAATGAGTCAATCAATCTGTCTGTCTGTCTGTCTATCTGTCATCCATCCATCGTCCATCTGTCTGTCTGTCTGTCCGTCCATCTCTCATCCATCCATTCATCCATCCACTGTCCATCTGTCTGTTTGTCCATCTATCAATCATCCATCCATCCATCCATCCACCCATTGATCCTCTGTCTGTCATCCATCCGTCAATCGTCTATCCATCCACCTCTTCCATCCATCCATCCATCCATCTATCCATCCATCCATCGTTCCTTTGTCCATCCATCCATCTATCGTCCATCCATCCGTCCATCTGTCTGTCTGTCCATCCATCCATCAGTCTGTCTGTTCGTCCATCCATCCATCAATCCATCCATCCATCCATCCATCCATCCGTCTGTCCATCAATCCATCCATCCATCATCTATCAATCATCCATCCATCCGCCTGTCCATCGTCCATCCATCCGTAAATCCATCAGTCTGTCTGTCCATCCATCCATCCATCTGTCTGTCTGTCCATTCATCCATCCGTTTATTCATCCATCCGTTTATCCATCTATTGACCATCCAACCATTTATCGTCCATCCGTCCATCTGTCCATCCATCCATCCATCCATCAGTCCGTCTATCGGTCCGTCCATCCATCCATTCATCCATCCATCCATCCATCTATCGTCCATCCATCCATCTGTCCTTCTATTCATCCATCCACCATATATATTGTCCATCCATTAATCTATCATCTTCCATCCATCCATCCATTCATCCATTTATCTACCTATCGTCCATCCAACCATCGTCCGTCCATCCATCCGTCCGTCCATCTGTCTGCCTCTCCATCCATCCATCCATTTATCCACCTATGGTCCATCCAACCATCCTCCATCCATCCATCTGTCCATCTGTCTTTCCATCCATCCATGCATCTATTGTTCATCCATCCGTCTGTCCTTCTATCCATCCATCCACCTATTGTCCATCCATTAATCTATCATCCATCCATCCATTTGTTCATCCATCCATTCATCCATCCATCCATCCATCCATCCATTTATCTACCTATTGCCCACCCAACCATCGTCCATCCATCCTACTGTCTGTCTGTCTCTCCATCCATCCATCCATCCATCCATCCATCCATCCACCTATTGTCCATCCATTAATCTACCATCCATCCATCCATCCATCCATCCATCCATCCATTTGTCCATTCGTTCATTCGTCCGTCCATCCATCCATCCGTTTGTGAAAAAATATGAAATATATAAATATATCTATCTATCCCTTTATCTGTCCATCCATCCATTTACCCATCCATCCATCTGTCTGTCTGTGAAAAAATATGAAATATATAAATATATCTATCTATCCCTTTATCTGTCCATCCTTCCATCCATTCATCATCTAATAATGTAAAAATATAAAATAATGTGAAAATCTATCTATCTATCTATCTATCTATCTATCTATCTATCTATCTATCTATCTATCTCTGAGTGAGAACGGAACCTATGTATGTGCATTCTAGACCCCGCCCCCGCGTTCCGACCACGCCCCCACGGCAGACCTATGAGAATGTAGGCGGGGCGTGAGCGGTTGCGCCATGTTAACGCTGCACGTTGCAGCCGCAGCAGCCAGTAGCAGCAATACAGAGACATATGCGGGATTATAGAGCTAAACCCGGCCAGCAGCCACAGAGAAGATTGCAATTGCGTCGGAGGCTTTTATTTAATGCACCGCACCCAAGCAGAAGCTAGGACTGCGTTCCCGTTTCGGAACTATTATTTATTACTGTGCCAGAGGCCCCTTGAATTGAATGTAATGTGAACATCTACAGCAATGTGGTTATTTTCCTGCAGATGAGCTGCTGTTTTGTCCTCTCCCCCCTCCTATTCTCCTTTCATCATAATTCAAGATCATCTTCAATTCACTGGACTCTCCTAGACCTGTATATGAAGGTAAGCATGCATTATGCTTGTATTTCTGTATCGGTGTCACCATTCATGCATGCATGCATGCCCTGTCTTCCTTTTTTATCCCATTGCATAGCAACCAAACCAGCCAATGCAAGCTTCCAGATCCCTGAAATGATGCACGGGCAGAGAGGCATAAAGCGTGCATTCACCTTGCACGCTCATTTTAGAGACAGGTTGCTTCGGATGCCATGCAAATGCCTTTATGTAACGTCCAGGGTTTCATTTCTGCTGCATGTCAAGATAATCCATCCATATGATGGCCAAAATGCATCCAGTGTCTGTGATTTGTGCAGCCGGGCAACATGGATTGCATGCATAGTGTGTTTCGTTCTCTTCTGATACCTGGCAACCCTCTCAATGGCCTCTTTTCGAGATCCTTCAGCTGTCATGTGAGATATATTTGAGCTTTTGTGTTTATTTAAGGTTTATGTCACATCTGTACATCTCAGCTGCTCCCCATTGTGCCTTATTTTCTCTGCCACATCATTACATAACCTCAGCTCTCATCCTTTGCATGCAAATAATCTGCTTTTGTACAGTTGGATCCCGAGAGGACCTTATATTGCTGCAATGTTTCACCATAAGGTTTGTTCTAATTGTTTTCTGGGCACTACGCATCTCCCCTGGTTGAGTCGGTGACATCATCTCCTGTTCTGTCCCCCTGGTGTGTGAGCGTGTGTGTAAGTGCGCATTCTTCAACAGACTGTAATGCCAGATTTGGATGTGTGGTGTTCTTCTGATGATGCACAAAGACCTTTTTCATTGGAAAATTGACGTGTCGTGCTACCGCGCATTCTGTTGAATGGTTTTTATTCTACTAGGGTTGGGATGTTTGTGTAAAGCTGGCTTAGGTTCAGGTGAAATAGGTAACTTGGATGGAAGAATGAATGAATGAATGAATGCATGAATGACAGCCTGTTGGGCTGTTAGCATCTTTGTCTTCTCATCTTCTAGCTTAGTGGTTCTTGACTGGTATTGCTTCAGGACTTAAATTTTTTTTTCTCCGGAGAAGATTTTTACTAGCAACATTTTAGGTATACGTGGGATTATAGAAAATACTTAGTAGTAGTTTTATAGGTAAGCATGCAGTTTTACTTGTAAAACGTTATTTGTGATGTCCAACAGTGTCTTGTAACATACTATTTAGGCCTGCCACATGACGTTTAATGCTCATCGGATATTTACAAGAAATTTAAGTATGCATGTAATTGTAAAAAAAAAAAAAACGTAATTTTTTTTTAAAGAATGCATGCAGTTTTACTTGTCAAATGTTACTTTTAAGGTGCAACAGTGCCTTCAAAAATACTGGATTGAGCTACCACTTGATGTTCCATGCAGCGTCTACATTGGAAATTGTAAAATTTTAGGAATGCGTGCAAATTTACTTGTAAAATTTTACTTGTCAGCTCTAAAAGTATCTCGCAAGGTCTGTTTTTGGCTGCCACTTGATGTTCAATGCAAGATTGGCTTTGCACATTTACAAGTTAAACTTTAAGTATGCACGAATTGGAAAATAAAAATTACTTGTACGTTTTTAAGAATGCTTGCAATTTCACTTGTCAGCTCTAAAAGTATCTCGCAAGGTCTGTTTTGGGCTGCCACTTGATGTTCAATGCAAAATTTTAAGTTTACATAAAATGTAAAATTTTAAATTACTTGTAAGATTTTAGGAATGTGTACAATTTTACTTGTAAAATTTTACCTAAAGTATCTTGTAAGGTTTGCCTACTGATGTTCAATGCAAGATTTGCTTCAATGCAAGTAAAATTTTAAGTATGCATAAAATGGAAAAATAAAAATTGCTTGTATGATTTTAAGAATGAAAATGTAAAATGTTACTTGTTAAGTCCAGCTGTATCTAGCAAAAATCTATTTTGGGCTGCTACTTGGTGTTCTTTGCAAGCTCTGCATTTAGCATTTACAAGGAAAATTTTAAGTATGCATGGAATTGTAAAGATTACTTGTATTTTTATAGATAAGCATGTAATTTTACTTTAAAATGTTTTTTGTGATGTCCAACAGTGTCTTGTAAGTTACTGTTTTGGCCTGCTTCTGCAATGCTCCTCGGATATTTACAAGAAAAAAGTATGCATACAATTGTTAAAAAAAATAAGAATAATAAAAAAATTCCTTGTAATTTTTTTTAAAGAAAGCATGCAGTTTTACTTTATAGGCAAACATGCAATTTCTTTGTAAAATGTTATTTGTGATGTCCAACAGTGTCCTGTAAGGTAGTATTTTGGCCTGCTACATGATGTTCAATGCTCATCAGATAAGCAACTAAAAAAAAATACCTGTAGTTTTTTTTAAGAATGCATACAGTTTTACTTGTCAAATGTTATAAAATACTTCTAAAGTAGTATTTAGAGCTGCCACTTGATGTTCAATGCAAGATCCTCATTGGATATTGGATATTTTCAGGCCAAATTGTAAGTATGCAGTTATATTCCACTTGATGTTCAATGGGACATTTACTTTGGACGTTTAAAAGCAAAATTTTAAGTATGCATAAAATGTAAATAAAAATTGCTTGTATGATTTTAAGAATGCATGTAATTTTACTTGTAAAATATTTTGGTAGGTCAAGCTTTATCTTGTAAAAAACTATTTTGGGCTGCCACTTGGCATTCTTTGCAAGCCCTGCATTTAGCATTTACAAGGAAAATTTTAAGTATGCATGCAGTTGTAAAAGTTACTTATTTTTGTAAGCGTGCAATTTTACTTTAAAAAGTTTTTTTTTGTGATGTCTAACAGTGTCTTGTAAGGCACTGGTTTGGCCTGCTTCAGCAATGCTCATCAGATATTTACAAGAATTTAGAAAAATTCTTGTAATTTTTTTAAAGAAAGCATGCAATTTTACTTTAAAATGTTTTTTGTGATGTCCAACAGTGTCTTGTAAGGCACTATTTCGGCCTGCCACATGATGTTCAATGCTCACTGGAAATTTACAATACATTTTTTTAGTATGCATGCAGTTGTTAAAAAAATTCCTTGTAATTATTTTTTAAGAAAGCATGCAGTTTTACTTCATAGATAAACATGCAATTTTATTTGTAAAATGTTATTTGTGATGTCCAACAGTGTCTTGTTAGGTAGTATTTTTGCCTGCTACATGATGTTCAATGCTCATTGGATATTTAAAAGCAAAATTTAAAAAATTACCTGTAGTTTTTTTTTTTTTAAATGCATGCAGTTTCACTTATCAGATGTTACTTGTAAGGTCCAACAGTGCCTTCTAAAGTAGTATTAGAGCTGCCACTTGATGTTCAATGCAATATTTACTTATTTAAAATTTTGCTTGTATATTTACAATGTATAAAATGTAAAATAAAAATTATCTCACAAGGTCTGTTTTTGACTGCCACTTGATGTTCAACAGAAGATTTGCTTTGGATGTTTACAAGCTACATTTTAAGTATGCATAAAACATAAAATAAAACTTGTAAAGATTCAAGATTTATTTAATTTTACTTGTAAAATGTTACTTGTAAGGTCCACCTGTATCTTGTCAGGTACTATTTTGACCTGCCACTTGACATTCTTTGCAAAATCTGCATTTGGCATTTACAAGCAAATTTTAGATATGCATGCAATAAAAAAAAATACTTGTAGTTTTTTTTTTTAATACATGCTGTTTTACTTGTAAAGTGTTAGTTGTAAAGTCCAAGAGTGCATTCAATGGTGCTGGTTTGAGCTTGATGTCCAGTGCAAGATCAGCGCTGGAATGTTTACAAGCTAAATTTTACATATGCATGCGACTGTAAAAAGAGATTACTTGTAACATTTTAAGAATGCATGCAATTTTATTTGGAAAATGTAAATTGTAAGGTCAAAGTAGTACTGTGTTAGGCTCCCACTTGACATCTAAATCAAGATGTGTGTCCTGAAGCAAAGCCAGTTGAGAACCTCTGAGCTTACTTGTATTTACTTGTCAAATTGCGCTTTGAAATATGTTGAAAATACGGTGAAGTGCGTACATCCAATAAGACGCTAAATTTGACTGAATTGAATATCAACTATTTTGTAAGGGCAAAAACAACAACAAAAATTTACCAGTGATTTACCAGTGATTTACACATGGAACAAATAGTGGTGTACATCTTGCATTAGTATTGGCCCTATTTGCGGCAAAAAGTCAAAAGCTGTTGAAAGTCCCCAACAAAATATATGGGAATTCATTTGTTGTTGAATATGTTATTGTTAATGTTATTGACATTCAGCATTTTTTTTTATTTTTTATTTTTTTTGATTGATTGATGTTCACAGAACTTCATCAGAACACTATTTTGGATTATAGGTTATGATGGCTTCATCTTAGAGAGACACATGGAAATACTGGTTTAGGGGGCTGACCAAAAGAGTATTTTTGGGGTGGGGGATAAACTTTTTTTGTAACCCCGCTGTCTGAGACTTTCTGAGGTGTTGGTGGTCTGAACCCCACTCAGCGGAAAATTGTAAGTGTTTCGGTGTTTGTGGTATTTGATGACATCCGGGGAAACTTCTACAGAAGAGAAACGTTCCACTACACATACGTTCTCTCTCATACACACACACACACACACACACACCTTACAGTTTAGCAAGTTATACAAAGAGATTATCCTTTCTGCATTGACACGCAGGACAAATAACTGTGCTGATGTAAGTATCAGATATGAATGTTATTTTTAGGATTGATGTTGTGTTCTCGAGATCTTACGATTGAAAATCGTTTGAGGTTCATATCTTTTCGTTTTTCACTGTCACGATAACAATGACCGTAAGAGTTGAAGAGATTCTCAGTGATGCTTTTGTCTCAAAAGTAAGGTACGCTGATGTAAATTTAGTCGAAGGGATGTTAAAAATGTAAGTGTGCTCAAATGCATTTGTTATTGATGGCACCTTTTGTCTGACAGTGCCTTTCCGTGTAGATTGTGTTGTAGATTAATGTTTGTAATCACTTGGGTGGGGGAGTTTGAATAAGCGACTGTGACCATCCAGAAAGGTCGCATGTTTGTTCCTAAAGGTCGCGAACTCTGACCCCCTGTTGTTTACGCAGCTGCCTTTTAGTGTTATGGGGGCTTGTTTCATACAGCATGAACGTGTAAAGAAACTTAGGTGTGTCCATTTTTAGAAACCACTAAGAAAATGTAAAAATAAACCATGCCGGCAACTGTGAATGATATATGATGGAAATGCCATTTTGAAAGGGTAGCGAATCCCAAAGAATCCTTGTTTTGTCTTATTCGTCCTAAAAATGTCCTGGTTTCTGTCTTTACAATGGAAGTCAATGGGGTCCAATTGGATTTTGTTTGGGCCCCATTGATTTTCATTGTAAGAAATCCTTTTTTTTGTTGAATATCTTGTTTTGTGTCTCAGGTTTAGAACAAGGGAGAGTACCCTTTAACCACTTACCACTTATAACTGGTAAAATGTAGTCACCCTCTTCCCTGACCTTAGCACCAGTAAACGTGCTGCGAATGTGTTAAGCCAGTGTTCTTGGAAAGAGACTTTGTATACGACATCACATAAGCTCATAACCTGCTCCCCGTCAGCAGCCCTGTGGATGGATATGGTCCTTTTCTCCCAGATTGTGGTTACAACATGGATAAAAGCAATGTGAATGAACAGGTCTATCAAATAACAAGAAACAAAGACTCTAGATTGGGTTGTGTCGACTTTGAGACCCTACAGTGAGCTAAAACTCTAAAACAAACTCCTAAGTGTTAGAGTTTTTGGCTCTGGGAAACTTATTGTAAGGTCTTTGAATCTATGCCAGCCAATCTAGAGTCTTTGGCTCTAGATATCCGGCTGTGAAGAGCCCAAAGTGGACTATTCTCTGCATAAAGAATTAAGGCGTTCATTTTTCCAGTTTAACAGCGCTAAAAATATTATATATTACATATAACGCAGTTAACGCAGGGGTGGGGCTAGGGTTGGCCACCCCACTCGCGACTGCTGCTTCTGTCTTTTTTCCTTGACAAGAAGCGTGTTTCTTTTTTTTCCTTTATTCAGCAGTGGCAGCTCTTAAAGTAAGAGCAGCCAAATAAGCTTCAGTCCTTCAGTCATAAAAAAATATTTAACAGATATTAAAAATATACAGTCTTTGTTGTTTCATACTTTGAATGTAAAATTAGTGCAATATAAAAATATATTTGAAAACTTTAATGTTAGGTGGGATTAATTGCAATTTAATCATGATTATTTTCATTAAAAAAAATTTTTCCTTTTTTTTTTTTTCTTTTTTTTTGATTTGTTTTTTTGTTTTAGGCTTTGTTATTATCCTATCCAGAAATGAGTGTTAATTGAATTTGACTAGTGCTGTCAAAATGAAGGTGTTAATTTTTCTAGTTTTCTAGTTTTGTTGTATTCAGCAGTGGCAGCTCTTAAAGTAATAGCAGCCAAATAAGCTTCAGTCCTAAACTCATAAAAAATATTTAACAAATATAAAAAATATACCATCTTTATGTTGTGTCATACTTTGAACGTGAATTATTGCAATATAAAAGTATATTTCAAAAATTTTAATGTTAGGTGGGATTAATTGCAATTTAATCACGATTATTTTCATTAAAAAAAAATTTGATTAATTGATTTTTAATCGATTGACAGTGAATTAAATTTTTTTTGTTTTGTTTTAGGCTTTGTTCTTGTCTTTTGACCATAATATAGTTTAGATTTAGTCGATATTTTGTCATATTTGTTAATTTGAGTCAATTTTTAGTGATGCACCAAAATAGGTTATTTACCAAAATGTAATAAACTAAATTTTTGTTTTCATTTCGCCTGAAAACCAAAACAGGAAGGCGAATTTGGGTTATTGGGTAGCTGAACTCTTTATGCTCTTCCTCTGTTTTTGGTCCACAAAATAGACGCTGACACAGTTGAAGCACGTCACTGGAGAAGCGCTAACTGACCTAAAACCGACTAATTTTGCTTTTCCTGCTGAATATCAGCAAAAACATTTCAGTTGATGAGGAAGTTCAAAATGTAACCAAATATTCAAGACATATCAACATTTAATAGCACTGTTGTTCATTTATGTCTAATTCATTATTTATTGAATGTTTTCAAGTGCGTTGTTACAGAAAGTGCACATTCATAGCACGACTTGCATATTCTGACTAGCATGTAACTTAGCTTAAGTTCACTTGTGCATTCTTTTGTATTTTTCTGAATAATTATATACAGTTAAAGTCAAAAGTTTGCATACACTTTGCAGAATCTGCAAAAATGTTTACTGTTTTATCAAAATAACAGGGATCATACAAAATGTATGTTATTTTTTATTTAGTACTGACCTGTATAAGATATTTCACATAAAAAGTAGCTTAATTAGGGTAAAATTAACTTTTTTTTTTCCTTCTGGAAAACATGTAAGTATCTTCTGTAGCTTCTGAAGGGCAGTACTAAATGAAATATATATATATTTTAGCAAAATAAGAGAATTTTCATTCCGTTCAAAAGTTTTCACCCCTGGGTCTTAATGCATCGTTTTTTCATCTGGAGCATCAGTGAGCATTTCAACCTTCTGTAATAGTTGCATATGAGTCCCTCAGTTGTCCTCTGTGTGAAAAGATGCATCTCAAAATCATACAGTCATTGTTGGAATACACACAAAAAAAAAAAAAAAAAAAAAAAAAATTCTGAGGAACAGTGGGCAGCTTAACTGTTCAGGACAAACAAGAGACTCATGAACAACTATCACTTATCTAAACAAAACAAAAAACAGCTGTGGATCATTTAGGTAACAACACAGTATTTAAAAGGGATCATTTTTGTAAATTCAACTGTTATTTTCTCTTGTTTACTATGTTTAAACATATTTTATGTGAAATATCTTATTCAGGTCAGTACTAAATAAAAAATAATATGCTTTTTGTATGATCCCTCATTTTTGGTAAAATGCTTTTGGTAAACATTCTACAGGTTCTACAAGGTGTAAGGTATAAGATGAGTTATTTAATCTGCTAGCAAAGCGCTTCAGTTTACCTATGTTCGTTATTAGCATAAACATTGTTAGCATAGATATTTTGTGGTATTGTCCCTTTTTCCTTGCCATGTATATGTCAGCTGGTTAATTATCAACCTAAAGTGCGTTTTTGTTGTGTCTTTGTTATAACTGATGATATCAGAAACTAAATTAGGTTTGGGCTATAAAATGCTACGTCTCATTTAGCTAGGAGTTCAAAGGAAGATTCATAGTGTTCTGTCTTTTGTGTGTCTGATTGAAATTGCTTGATCTTTTCTAATATAAATAGGTTTTCAACAAGGTATCTTTTGAGGGACTCTTCAGTGGGCCGATTGTCTTGAGGAATCTGAGCGCTGGCCGAAAACGACCTTGTTTGCTTTGAGAAGAGCGTTTTGTATCACTAAAACCTTGAATGAAAGAGTTCAATATTACAGGATGAATGTCAGCAATTTTAGAAGCTGAATTAGGTTAGCTCACAGAAAGAACAAGTAAATGTATTAAGCAATTTCCTTTCGTGAGTTGTATGAATCTGAATTATCTTGACACCAACCCTGAACTCCATTTCCTCTACGAGTGTCTCCAATTGACAGATTGTTTTCTAAGTGCCGTGTTTTGGCTTCTTCTAGTAGAGCCTGAAAGCTAAAATCTACAAAACCTTTTCCCTGCTCGCTTTATAGCTGCTTACAGGAACTCTTAGGCGGAGTACAGATGAAGGTTTGTGAATGATGTTTGCTGTAGGATCACATGGGCTAGTGTGTGTATGTGTGCTTTACACTGCTTAATAACGTTTACCTCGTCAGGTGAGCCTGTTGGTGACCTTTAGCCTCTGTGTGTTTCTCAGACGGAGTGGGGACCGTAATGACCGCACGCTTCCGGTTGCCTGCTGGCAGATCTTACGATGTGGGAGCGTTGGAGGAGGCCAGAGAAAGACAGCACGCGCAGGTGGTGTGTAACGTTTTACTGCTGGACAACACAGTACAGACCTTCAGAGTCAATGTGAGTATCCACACACGTTCATTCGTGTATGTAGAAATGAAAAATGTCTGAGAATTTACTCACCCTCATGCTAAGATGTAGATGAGTTTGTGTCTAGGTGATGAAAACATCACAATAATCCACACTACTTCAGTCCATCTAAAAGCTGACTGTTTGTAAGAAACAAATCCATTGTTACCACAATTTTAACTTCCATAATATTGCTTTCTCCAGTAAAAAGGTTGTCTGGTCTGAATCAGGAGAGAAATATGCACAAATCAAGCGCTGTTTGCAAGTGAAAAGAGTCAAAAACAGTTTTGTGGATTTTGATGTGAGACTTTCTCACCGGAGAAAGCAATATTATGGATAGAAGCAACTGTTTGACGTTAAAAACGTCTCAATAATGGATTAGTTTCTCACAAATATGCAGCTTTTGGCCTTATAACATGTTAACTGATGGACTGGAGTTGTTTGTATTACTTGTGGATTATTGTGATGTTTTTATCAGCTGTTTGGTCTCTCATTCTGATGGCACCCATTTACCATAGAGGATCCATTGGTGAGCAAGTAAGGCTAAATATCTCCAAATCTGTTCTGATGAGTTACATCTTGGATAGCCTGAAAGTGATTAGATTTGAATTTGTTGGTCAATTATTTCTTTAAGAAAGCTATTTTTTTCCTAAATGCGGCCAAATTGTTTAGTACTGAACTCCAGTATTGTGTGCAACATACTTGAAAATCATTAGGAATTAGTGTTTTTTTATTTCTTTTGTAAGTGATCACAGCTTAGATTTGATCTTTAGATCTGTTGGTTACACTGAAGGTCACAGGGTGGGGTTTTATTTTGGACTTGGGCCAATAAGAAACCACTTAACTATGTACTAATTTGATAAGGTTGCAGTTGTATTGTTTTTATTTTGCGCTTTTGGCAGAAAACTGAACTCTGAATTTAGTCGCAAGTTTAAAATAGTCTTGAGTGAATGCAGTCTTCTACTGTTTTAAGGATCTCTTTGGATGTTTCTTTCTACGGAAATTTCTTTAAGGGATCAGAAGAACTTTAAGGAACGCTTCAAAACATTTTGGGATTTTACAAAACCTATAGCAACAGATCTGTGAATTTAAATGTTCTTCATAAGCCTCTTGAAAAACTTATAGCATTTTGAAATCTTTGAGAACTTTAGGAGTTCAACACAAATCTTCTTGATGTTTTCCCTCAGAAGAGTAGTTTAAAACACAGTAAGCAATCAAAAAAAGGCTTTGTTTTTGGACCATAATATCTTTTAGGTTTGGTGGAGATTTTGGCATGGCATGTTGGTTAATTTTAGTCAAGATACAAGAAAGTGTTAATTTTAACACAGTTTTTAGTTTAAGGCTTTGTTTTTGGATCATAATATCCTTTAGCTGTGATTTTGGCATGTCATATTTCATTTTAGTCCATTTTTAGTGATGGACCCAAATAGGATTTTCTTTACACCTGAAAGCCAAATCTGGAAGTCAAACCAAGCTCTGATTTCAGTCGCAAGTTCAAAATAGATTGATTTTGTAAGGCTTTAGTGAATAAAGACCCAAATATCTCAACAGTCTTCTTCTGTTTTAAGGGTCTCTTTGGATGTCGAGAAGATCCAAAGTTTCTTTCTCTGGAGTACTACAGAAACTTCTTTAAGGGTTCAGAGGAACTTTAAGTAATGCTTAAACACCTTTAGAAACAGATCTATGGATTAAAATGTTCTTCATAAGCCTTTTAAAGAACTTATAGCAGAGCTGTGAAGAAAAGTTTGAAGTCTTTGAGAACCTCAAGAGTTCTACACACATCCTCCATGATTTTTTTTTTTCCTTTCAGAAGAGCAGTTTAAAACCGTAAGCAATCAAAAAATGCGTTAATTTTTATGCAGTTTTATTTTTTAGTTTGAGGCTTTGTTTTGGTCTTTTGACCATAATGTCCTTTAGGTTAAGTTGATATTTTGGAATGTCATATTTGTTCATTTTAGTCAATTTTTAAAGAAAAAAAACTACATTTTCGTTTCCATTTTGACTGAAAACCAAAACTAGTTGTCAAACCAAGCTCTGAATTGAGTCGCAAGTTCGAAATAGTTTAATTTTATAAGTCTTGAGTTAATCAAGTTCAGATATCTCAACAGTCTTTTTCTGTTTTAAGGATTTCTTTGGATGTTGAGAAGATCCAAAATGTCTTTCCCTAGAGCCCTACAGAAATTTCTTTAAAGGGCTTCAGGATAACTTTTAGGAATGCTTTAAAAACCTTTAGAAACTGGTCTATGGATATAAATGTTTTTCAAAAGCCTCTTGAAGAACTTATAAAAGATCTGTGAAGACAATTTTGAAATCTTGGAGAACTTTAGGACACAAAATCTCCATGATGCAATTTTTTCCCCCTTAGAGCAGTTTAAAACACAGTACACTATCAAAAATAAAAAAAAGGTGTTCATTAACAGTTTTAGGCCATGTTTTTCCTTTAGGTTTAGTTGACATTTTGCCATGTTGTATCTGTTTTTTACATTTTCATTTAGCCTGAAAACCAAAACTCAGTCAAACCAAGCTCTGAATTCAGCCCCAAGTTTTGAAGTCTTGAGTGATTAAGGGCCCAAATATTTCAACAGTCTTCTTTTCTTTTGGGGATCTCTGTGGATGTTGAGAAGATCCAATGTTTCTTTCTCTGGAGTCCTACAGAAACTTCTTTAAAAGTACAAAAGAACTTTAAGGAACACTTAAATTCTTAAAAAACGTTAGAAACAGATCTACGGATTTAAATGTTCTCCATAAGCCTCTTAAAGAACTTAAGATCTGTGAAGAAAATGTTGATATCTTTGAGCTTTGTCAAGCTCCAAAAATGGTGAAAATCTAAAGCCATTCAAAAACATTTAAGTAGTTTTTCCTATTGAGATTCAAGAGCAGTTTGAACATTTGTCAAAGTACGTTAATTTGTGTTCTACAGAGGAAAGAAAATCCTACAGTGCTGACAGCACTTGTATTTCTGATTGGACTGCTCTTTCGAAAACAGTGAGCGCAGGTTTTAGAGTTGGGTGGATAATGATCTTCTGGAGGTTGCAAGTTCAATCCCAGGTAGAGGTGACCCAGAAACTACAAAGTAACTGATGTCTCACTTTTGCTGGCTCAGCGTTTCCCTCCTGAGCTGCAGCGATGCCGTTAGTGTGAAATAAATCGGTTTGGATGAAAAATGTCTGCTAAATGGCAGGTCGGTAAGAATCACCACAGGAGACCAGCCGTCTATGAGGTACAATAGAGGCTGACTGGAGTTATGCGATGTGGCGGCTGGGGTTGGTTTTCCGCGCGCAGCTCAGTGGCTGTTTCGGGCAGATGCTTCACATTCCTGGGTTGGACAAAAGCGTGTCCTGAGGCCATAACTGTCATGATCATACATGCTACACAGATTGTCTGGGCTGAAGGGTTAAGATAGCTTGGAAAAGTTTGTCTATTAAAACTACATTCAGTATTCAGAGGATAATATTTTGATTCTGAAGTTTTCATTTGTTATTACAGTAAGTTTATATTTACTGTGTTTTGCGCACAAAAACATGCTATTTAAAAAATTGTTGAAATGCTATATTTTTGTCTTAATTCTACTTACGTACACAAAAAAACATTGCTTGTCAAAAAACATAATAGTACTAACTATGGTACCTTCTTTTGGTTTTTTTTTTTTTTTTTTTTTTTTTTTTTTTTTGCTTGATTATTTTGTTTTGTTTTGTTTTTAGTTTGATTTGTGTTGGTTTTAGGTTTGACTTTTTTGAGTTGAGTTTTGTTTTGCTTATTTCTGGTTTGGTTTTTGGTTTGATTTGTTCTGGTTTGGTTTTAGTCATTTGGTCTGGTTTGGGTTTGGTTTTGGTTTTTGATTTGATTTTTTTTTTCCTGGTTTAGTTTTAGGTTTGGTTTGTTCTGGTTTGGTTTTATTGTTTATGTTTGTTTTGGGTTGGGTTTGTTCTGGTTTTATTTGTTTTTTCTTCAGGATATTTTTGTTTAATTTGTGTTTTGTATGTTTTGGTTTGGTTTTAGTTTTTTTTTTTTTGTTGTTTGGTTTGTTTTGCATTGGGTTTGTTCTGGTTTTCTTTTAGTTTTTGGTTTGTTCTGGTTTTGTTTGTTTTATCTTTAGGTTATTTTTGTTTAATTTGGATTTTGTTTTGTTTGTTTTGGATTTAGGTTTAGTTTGTTTTAGTTCTTTTGAGTTTGGTTTGTTTTTGGTTGGGGTTGCTCTGTTTTTGTTAGTTTTTTTTTTTTTTTTTTTTTTTTTTCTGGTTTGGGTTGGGTTTGTTTTGGTGTTTGGTTTGTTCTGGTTGTGTTAGATTTTACTTTGTTCTGGTCTGATTTTTGTTTTGTTTGTTCTGGTTTAGTTTGGGTTTTGTTTGATTTGTTTTGGTTTTAGGTTTGGTATGGGTTTGATTGGTTTGTTTTTTATTTCTGTATTGGTTTGGGTTTGTTTTGGTTTTTGGTTTGATTTTGTTCTGGTTTGTTTTGATTTTAGAATAGTTTTTTGGTTTCATCTGTTTTGTGTTCTGGTTTAGTTTGGGTTTTGTTTGGTTTGTTGTGATTTTAGGTTTGATCTTGTTTTTTGTTTTGGTTTGGTTATGTTTTCTTTGATTTTGTTTTGGTTGTTGATTTTAGTATTGTTTTTTTTCTGGTTTAGTCTGTTATTGTTTTGGTTGTTCTGGTTTAGTTTGGTTTGATGTAATTTTAGGTTTGATCTTGTTTTTTTGTTGTGGTTTGATTGGTCTGGTTTAGTTTTTGTTTGTTCTTTTTGGTATGGGTTTGGGTTTTTTGTGGTTTGGATTTTGTTGGCTTTGTTTTGATTTGATTAATTCTGATTTGTTTTAATTGTAGGATTGTTTTTTTTTTCTGGTTTAGTGTCCTTTTTTTTGTTTTGGTTTGTTCTTGTTTAGTTTGGGTTTTGATTGTTTTGTTGTGATTTTAGGTTTGATCTTGTTTTTTGTTTTGTTTTGGTTTTTGTTTGTTCTTTTTGTTATGGGTTTGTTTTTTTTTCTAGTTTGGGTTTTGTTTGCTTTTGCTTAGTTTTTTTGTGTTTTTTTTATTGGCTCTGCTTTGGTTTTGATTTGTTGTGATTTGTTTTGGTTTTTGGTTTAATTTGTTCTCGTTTGGGTTGAGTTTTTGTTGGTTTGGTTTTAGTTTTTTGGTTTGGTGTTTGTTTGAGTTGGTTTTGATTCTGTTCTGTTTTAGGTTTTTTTTATTTTATTTTGGTTTGTTCTGGTTTAGTTTGGTTTGTTTTTGTTTCCTTTGAGTCTTTATTTTACATTTACTTGGGTTTTGTTTATCTTGTATTTTGTGATGCGTTTTTCTTTTTGCTTTTGGTTTGTGTTTTTCCTTGCGTTTAAAATTTTTTTGTGTGTTTGTTTTACTTTAGTGCATTTTCATTTGTTTTTATATAACAGTCCAAACACTTTGTCTCTTGTAGAAGCAAGATCAGGGGCAGATCTTGTTGGACGTAGTGTATAAACACTTGGAGCTAACGGAGCGAGACTACTTCGGCCTTCAACTAGCAGACGACACTTCTGACACCCAGGTAGACACTCACCTGTCACTCAGCTGTCGCCGTCGGCAACTGATCACCCATAAACCCTTGTTCATTCAAGCAGCACAACATGTCAACCTGAAAAAATTGTATTTGGATAAGAGCGATAAGAAAGACGCAAAAAAAATATTATCCCATGGACCTTGTCTATTATTTATAGCGAATACGAAGCAGTTCAGCAGTTATTTTGGTTACAAATAGGGAAGTTCATTCTCAGTTCACTTATTGAAACGCTGATGTCTGTTTCTGCTCGTAGTAAAACGAGGTGAATCTTTAATTCATTGCATTTGATGTCGTTCACTTTTGATTCGACTTGCAGTTTTGGTGTCTTTCACATTGCTGAGCTGATATTTTTAGCAGTTTGCCATGAAAATGTTGAGTAAACAGTGTCCTAAACTGTGTGTGTATTTCAGAGGTGGCTGGACCCAAACAAACCTATTAGGAAACAGCTCAAAAGTAAGTTTTTTGCTATTTTAAGGTGTTTTTTTCATCAAGTGTCAGCATAAAATGTTCAGACTGTAATTATGTTTCATTTCTAGGGCCGTCTCCACATAATCTAAGCTTTAGAGTGAAATTTTTTGTGAGTGACCCTAGTAAACTACAGGAGGAGTACACAAGGTACAGTTTTCTTTTGTTTTTCCTTATCATTTCATTTCATTTCCGTATAAGACATGTCAAATAAAAATTTTGTTATATTATATAAAAATATAATCTGTCTCTGAAAGCTGTAACAATAATTTTGTTTGTGATAACAGGTATTTGTACTTTTTGCAACTGAAGCAGGATATTTTGAGCGGCAGGTGAGCATATACATTATAAATGTCCAATTTTTTATTTTTCCTCCAATATTTAACACGTTAATTTCTGTTTCTCTGCTAGACTTCCTTGCCCTCAAAATACTGCAGTTCTTCTGGCTTCTTATGCTATTCAGGGTAAGTATTACAGCTTATTTATTGCTAACAATTAGTGGTCCTATGGGTTTTTCGGTGCCAGTATCTATAAAGCATGGTAATAATATCAAAAAAATGAGGAATCTGTACTAAGGTCTTCTGTTAATTAGCCTTTTTTATTTCGATGTTAAAGCTGTAATGCATTATCCTAAGTACTCACTTGCATTCATGATGGTTTACACATCAGTTTAAACAGTTTGAAGCAGATTTTCAGGAACTGATTGCAAACTCTTTGACCTGTGCGTTGGTTTGGCTGGTGATATAACCGTCCGCACAGGATGAACAAAAGCTGTACGCTTTGCCAAATAGTTCATGATCTGCCTTTTGTCTCTTTCCTGTCCCTGTCTGACCCATTTCCAGTAATAAGGCTGAAAAATGTGGCTAGTGCAGATTTATTACATAATTAACAATCTGTTGTGGTAACCGGTCGTGTTACACTCGCCACAGCTGGTGTGCTTTACCAGTAGATTCATATTATTACATGGTATGGCATAAGTAATTGCATAAGGTTTTTGTTTGTGTCGTTTTGTATTTATTTTAGGTTTCGTGTTATTGGAGGTTATGTTGTTCACGCTCATTTCTGCCTAGTTTTAATTTAGATTTACCTATTTAGCGATGACTTCAAAGTTAATATAACAATACTAATGATTTAATAACACTGCCATTCTGAAATAAATATACTTATGACTTTTTTTTTGTTTATTAGTTTAGTATTTGTATTTGTACAAATTGCTGTCAAGCGATTAATCACGTTCAAAATAAAAGTTTATGTTTACATACTATCTATTTGTGTACTGTGTATATGTATTATGTATCTATAAATACACACACATGCATGTATATATTAAGGGAAAATATTTTAGATTTATATCTAAAATATTTATATTTATTTATAATACAAATTTTATACAGGTATAAATGTATATACATATAAATATTTAGTTTTAATATATACATTTATGTGTGTATTTAGATGTACATAATAAGTATACAAAGTAAACACACATAGTATGTAAACATAAACCTTTATTTTGGATGCGATTAATCGCAATTAATCGTTTGACAGCCCTAAATTATTCAGTGCTTCAAATCTGAGTGTTAGGATAAATATACTTGCATTACCTTTTATTTTTAGTGTTACAATGTTTTAGAGAAAATAAAGTCAATGTGCAAAATTCTTTAATTCTGCAGATTACAGTGTAATGTAAAAATAAATGTGTATGTCAATTTGTTATAAAATTGTTTAATGCTTTAAATTATAAGTTGAGATAAATGTATTTGTAACTTTATTTTTAGTGTTATTTATTTATTATTTTTAGAAAATTGAGATAAAAAAACTAAAGATTATAATATAAATATAGATGTGCTTGTGACTTTATTTATTGTGTATTTATTTTTTTAATTTTCGAAAATTGAGAAACAGTGAAAATAAAGTTGTATATCAGTTTATTTTAATATTTTGGTTTGAAACATTAAACAATTTGGTACAATGTTTTTTAAATGAAAAAGAACAAAGTTGCATGTACATTTATTTTTTTTTCAGAAAATTGTAAAAAAAAATGTAATGCTTTAAATTAGAATGTTACAATAAATGTACTTGCAATTTTTTTGAGAAAATAAAGTTTAATGCTTTAAAAATTATAATGTTAAGATAAATACTTGTGATTTTATTTTCAGTGTTTATTTATTTAGAAATTGAGATAAAACACTAAAAATAAAGTTGTATGTCAGTTTGTCTATTTTGTACAAGTTGCATGTACATTTCTTTCTTTTTTTTCAGAAAATTGTAAAACAATTGTTTTATGCTCTAAATTATAATTCTAAGATAGATGTACATGCATTTATTTTTGTTTTTATTTTTATTTAGTATTTTTATTTATTGAAAATTGAGATAAAACACTAAAAATAAAGTTATTATAAATGTATTATAAATAATTTAATATAAAATATAAATGTACTTGTAACTTTATTTTTAGTGGTATTTATTAATTTTTTATTTGTGTATTTATTTATTTTTTAGAAAACTGAGATAACAAAAAAACTAAAAATGTAAATCAATGACAATATTATGGCTTGAAGCATTAAACAATTTTGTAAAAATGTTCTCAAATGAAAAATAAAATTATTTATCTGAATATAATATGGTTTAAAACCTTTTGTAATAAAATGTACATTTATTGAATTTTTTTCCAGGAAATGTTATATAGTTTGTTGAGTGCTTTTAAATTATACTGTTAAGATAAATGTACGTGAATAAAAGCTTGTGTGCAATTTTTACAAAATTGTGTTAATATATAATTAATATTAAATTCATATATGAATTGTTCTTCATTTTATTAGGTTTATGCCACAACATCAAATATTTTATAATATAAATGATCAAATTATCAGTGTCATCAAAATTACAATTTTGGAAAAAAGTTGAAGGATAACTTTCTAACTATTTTAAGGAAGTTAATGGTGTTGATTTTGATTTGTCCAGTAGACCGAATGAGTCAGTCTGCTCTCTTAGCTCATGAGGAAACTGTAAGTGTGGCTCTTTGAAAGGGTGAAGGACACATTGTGCCCCGTGTCTCACGCTGACGTTCATGCACACATGGTTTCTTGGCCTGTTTTGTGTTTCAGCTGAGCTGGGGGACTACAGTCACTCCGAACATTTGCCTGGGTACCTCTCAGAGTACAGCTTCATTCCCAACCCTCCGCAGGACTTTGAGAAAGAGGTCGCCAAACTGCACCAAGAGCACAAGTAAGAGACGCCAGACATGTCCATGAAATCCTCCAGTGTGTTAAAGATTCTTATATTTAACTGAGTGTCAGTGGAGACGGAGGAACAAAGGGTCACAGCTGAGCACACACACACACACACACACACACACACACACACACACACACACACACAGGCAGATTTGTGGAACAAGGCAGTTCATTGTTTGTGGATCTGTGAGATTGAGTCTCTCTCTCTCTCTCTTATGCAGTGGACTCACACCAGCTCAGTCCGAGTTTAACTACTTGAATGCTGCGCGGACGCTGGAGCTGTACGGCGTGGAATTGCACTATGCTCGGGTGAGTGGCTGGCTCATCTTACCCCGCTGTCTGCCCTTACTGTTTCATGTGTACTGCAGACGAACACTAGAGGCTTAAATGATGTCTGCTGTTGCTTAAATCTAGGAATTAACTATTGTCTTTTTGCTTTGTTTGTGTTTTTTGTTTGCCTGTTGTAGTGTTTTGTTTTAGTGTTTGATGTTTTGATTCAGTTTTTATTTTTTGTTGTAAATTGGTTTGTTTTTTTGTTTTGTTTGGTTTTAATGTCGTTGATTTGATTTTGTTTGTTTTTGGTGTTTTATTTGATCTTTGGTTTTTAGTGTTTTTTAATTGTTGTTTTTTGTTGTTGTTGTTTTTAGTGTTTTATTTGTTTTTGTATTGTTTGGTTTTACTGTTTTGATTTTGTTTGTTTTTAGTGTTTTGTTCTTGTTTGTTAGTGCTTTATTGATCTTTGGTTTTTAGTGTTTTATTTTAGTGTTCTTTTTAGTGTTTTTTTGTTTGTTTGATTTGTTTGTTTTTTCGTCTTTTGTTGTGTTTTGATTTTGTTTATTTTTAGTGGTTTTTGTTTTTTTTGCTTGATTTTAGTTTTTTGATTAATTTGTTTTAGTGTTGATTTTGTTTGTTTTTAGTGTTATATTTGTTTTGTTGTGTTTTAACTTTTTAGTGTTTTATTTGGCTTTTTTATTTGGTCTGGTTTTTAGTGTTTGTTTAGTGTTTTATTAGTTTGTGTTTTTTTTTTTTAGTGTTTTGATGTTTTGATTGTTTGTTTATTTTTGTGTTGGTTTTTTTCTGTTTGGTTTGGTTTTTAATGTTTTGATTTTGTGTTTTTTTTTTTTTTTTTTTTTTTTTTTTTTTTTTAGTGTTAAATTTTGTTTTATTTGATTTGTTTTTTTAGTGTTTTGTTATTTTGATTTTGTTTGGTTTAGTGTTTTATTTGTTTTTAGTGGTTTATTTTTGTTTGCTTGATTTGTTTGCCTGATGTTTTAATTTTGTTTGTTTTCAGTGTGTTGGTTTGTGTTTTATTTTGTATTTGTTTGTTTGGTTTTTAGTGGTTTGTTTGTGTTTTATTTTAGTGTTTTGATTTTGTTTGTTTTCAGTGTTTTTTGTGATTATAATTAAATCAATTTAATATAAATTTAATTTTTTTTATACATTTGTAGATAAAACATAAAAAACTTTTAATTTAGCTGAAAACGGAAACTGAAAATAGTTTAATAATTGTTTATAAACATTTAAGTGTATAGTTTTTAGTGTATTTTATTGCTAGTAAGTTTCACAATTAATTACTAAGAAATGACAAGAATTAAATATGCAAATTTGAAGTAGAAAGAAGTAGCAGTGTTTTCTTGCATCACTAGTATCTAACATTATTGGCTGATAGCAAAATGGTTGCCTGAATATCGAGCATCTCTTCTTAAGTACACCAAAAGTCTAAGCACCCATTGAAACAAAATGGTTTTAATGTTGCCGTGGAAACTGCATCCTTATGATTTCCAACTCTTGATGATTTCAGGACCACTGTAACACAGAGATTTACATCGGAGTTTTGTCTGCCGGCATCTCCGTCTATAAGGACAGGGTACGAGTCAACCACTTTCCATGGTGAGTGTCGTTTTAGCTGTGAATTTCTCCTTAGAAGTGATTTCAATGAGGAATTTTATTTAAATAATCAGAACTGCAGTGCAAATTTACATTTGTTGAGTCCCTCTCTTTTTTGTGTTTCAGGTTGAAAATTGTAAAAATATCTTTTAAATCTAAACAGTTTTTTATACAACTCAGAAAAGAGCTGGTAAGTATGAAATTAGGTATTTGTTTAAATGTATTGTTTTTCATTTATCTTTTTATGTTTATTATTACCTACTGTTTATCTAATTGACAAATAATTGAAGACTACAAATTAATTGATTAATATTTAACATTTTTCATTTTATTCTTTTGCTGTAGAAGCAAAATTCCAATCGATTTGCAAATTGTACTGTATTTTACACTGAGAAACTAAAGTGGATCGTTAACAAATCTACTGTGAGCTCAACAAACCATTTTTCCGTATTTTCTTCATCTGATCTCTTTTTCCTTAATGTGTTCCACAGACTGAAAACAGAGAGTCTTTATTGGGTTTCAACATGATGAACTACAGAGCTTGTAAGAACTTATGGAAGGCCTGCGTGGAGCATCACACATTCTTCAGATTGGAGCGGCCCGTTCCTCCGGAGAGAAACCTCTTCCTGCAGTACTTCACCCTCGGATCTAAGTTTCGCTACTGGTGAGAACAATAGAAGAGTTAGAAATCTTGTGTTGTTGTTGGGATGTAGTGGATATATAATTTTAATAATTGTTTGTACGGTTTTATTTTTTTCTCCATTTTGTTACACTAGTGGTGTTCCCACTTAATAATTACCAGCCTACAAAAAATTGCTTATAAATTTCTTGTTATATTATTACAAAATATTGGATCCAAATGCTTTTTTTCACTCCAAAAACTGAGGTGCATAAGCTAGATTTGGTGACAACATAGCATGACTAGAAATGTACAAGAAATTTTTTGACCAGAAACATCAAATCGGGTAAAAGATTTTCAATGTAAATCAACTTAGTAAGTGAGTGAAGTAAGTAAAGTATGTTAGGTAAAGTTAATGAAATTTGTCAAGTAAGTATTTTAATTAAGTAATATAGTAAAGTATTTTAAGTAAGTAATGTATGTTAAGTCAGAAAAGGTATATTTAAATAAGTAAAGTTAATGAAGTATTTTAAATGTTTGTACAGTAGGACAAAATGTTAGTAGTAGAGTGTGTTAAGTAAGTAAAGTTAGTAAAGTATATTAAGTAAAGTAGGTAAAGTGAGTAATGTATGTGAAGTAAGTAAAATTAGTAAAGTATATTAAGTAAAGAAGGTAAAGTGAGTAATGTATGTTAAGTAAGAAAAATTTGTAAAGTATGTTAAGTAAAATTGCTGAAGAATATTTAGTAACGTAAGTAAAGTTAGTAATGTGTGTTAAGTAAGAAAAATTAGTAAAGTATGTTAAGTAAGTAAAATTAGTAAAGAATATTAAGTAAAGTAAGTAAAGCTAGTAATGTCTGTTAAGTAAGAAAAATTAGTAAAGTATGTTAAGAAAAATTAGTAAATTATGTTAAGTAAAATTGGTAAAGTATATTATTCAGTAAAGAAAGTAAAGTTAGTCATTTAAAGTTAGTATGTTAAGTAAGAGAAATTAAAAGTATGTTAAGTAAAGTTAGTATTTTAAGTAATGTATGTTTAGAGAAATTAGTAAAGTATGTTAAGTAAGTAAAGTATTTTAAGTAATGTATATTCAGTAAGTAAAGTTGTTAAAGTATTTTAAGTAATGTATGTTCAGTAAGTAAAGTTAGTAAAGTATTTTTGTAAATATTTTATTATATCTTTTCATGTGACGACACTGAAGAAATGACACTTTGCTACAATGTAAAGTAGTGAGTGTACAGCTTGTATAACAGTGTAAATTTGCTGTCCCCACAAAAGTAAGTGCACCCCTAAGAGAAAATGTCCAAATTGAGGCCCAATTAGCTTTTTTTTTTTTTTTTCTTTCCCCGGTGTCATGTGAATTTGGCTCTCACTCTCTCATACTCACCTCATGGCAAAGAACTCTCTGAGGATCCGAAAAAAAGAATTGTTGCTCTACATAGAGATGGCATAGGCTATAAGAAGATTGCCAAGACCCTGAAACTGTGCTGCAGCACGGTGGCCAAGACCATACAGCAGTTGGACAGGTTCCACTCAGAACAGACCTCTGCATGGTCGACCAAAGAAGTTGAGTGCACATGCAGAGGAAATAGACGTAGTGCTGTCAGCGTCGCTGCAGAGGTTGAAGGGGTGGGGGGTCAGCCTGTCAGTGCTCAGACTAGTGTTGGACAATATGCTCAATTTTCACATCGTCCTATCGTCAGCCTGTGAGATCGCTGATACACGATACTATCGTGCTACTTTATTTAATTATCCATGTACTAAATTCCTTATTCGTTTTGTAAGGGTAGTCTCGTTAATGGGCATGTTGCGTATACAGAGCGCTGACGATAGTTCCGCCTGAGTGGTTCCAGTTTACTTTCGGTTTCATTCTCTGCTATCCGCTATCTTCAGTGGGTGGTAAGCTAAATGTGCGTGCATGAATGTAAATCAGTTTATTTTTCTTTACCCGTCATATTGCGACAGTGTTACTGCTGCATGTCTGATTGTTGTCATTAGTCCATGCTGTAGTCCAGTTCATATAGAATTTGGAGAAGAGATGCGCGTGAATAAGGAGCTAAGAACCGCGTCGCGTTTTTAAGGTGGAACGGATAGCGGCAAAAAGAAGCTGGATTCATCCTCATTATTTTACGTACATATGTTTAGAGCCATTTTATCTCATCATATTTCTACTTAACGCGCATACAGATGTTACTGAGGTGAATGGTTATGTTTACTATATAGACGGATTCTGACCGTATGTTTGTTTCAGTCTAACCCACATTTTACCACCTCGGTGATCCATGACTGTGCAGTGCTGGATAATATATGCTTATATTTCCTTAGTTATTTTAAAAAGCAGCTACAGAAAACGAGCAAAGAATATTTGTCAAAGAACATCACTAGCATAGTCTATAGGGAGTTTATGCACTTTAAAAAAACACTCTCATTATAGTCAGTAAAGCCATCTACACTATATGATGAATAAAATCTCTTACCCTGTATTTTCACTGTACACGTTTGCGGCAAGTTATGACTCCGACGCCCCGCGGCAAGTTTCTGAAGCATCCTAGAAGCGGCTCTGCGCTCTGCTTGGCTAAATATAAGCGAACAGTCTGTTTTTGATGGATAATAAGAATAATCGTCTTGCTATCGTCAAAGGCATCCGCAACAGGCGATATATCTGACTATCATCGATACACGATACTATCGTCTATTGGCACAACCCTAGCTCAGACCGTACGCCGCACACTGCATCAAATTGGTCTGCATGGCTGTGGTCCCAGAAGGAAGCCTCTTCTAAAGATGCACAAGAAAGCCCGCAAACAGTTTGCTGAAGACAAGCAGACTAATGACATTGATTACTAGAACCATGTCCTGTGGTCTGATGAGAACAAGATTAGACCAACTTATTTGGTTCAAATTGTGTCAAGTGTGTGGTGGGTCTTTGTACTCAACCGGGTGAGTACAAAGACAAGCGTGTCTTGCCTACAATCAAGCATGATGGTGGGAGTGTCATGGTCTGGGGCTGCATTAGTGCTGCTGGCACTGGGAAGCTACAGTTCATTGAAGGAACCATGAATGGCAACATGTACTGTGACATACTGAAGCAGACATGATCCCCTCCCTTCAGAGACTGGGCCTCCAAGATGACCACTGCCTTGCTAAAGAAGCTGAGGGTAAAGGTGTTGAATTGGAAGCATGTCTCCAGACCCTAAACCCTATTGAGCATCCTCAAACAGAAGGTGGAGGAGCGCAAGGTCTCATCCACCAGCTCCGAAGAGGACTCCAGTGGCAACCTGTGAAACTCTGGTGAACTCCATGCCCAAGAGGGTTAAGGCAGTGCTGGAAAATAATGGTGGCCACACAAAATATTGACACTCTGGGCCCTATTTGGACATTTTCACTTGGGGGTGTACTCACTTTTGTGGCCAGCGGTTTAGACATTAATGGCTATGTGTTGAGTTATTTTGAGAGGACAACAAATTTACACTGTTATACAAGCTGTACACTCACTACTTTACATTGTAGCAAAGTGTGATTTCTTCAGTGTTGTCACATGAAAAGATATTTATTTAAATATTTACAAAAATGTGAGGTGTGTACTCACTTCTGTAAGATACCGTACCTTATTAGCAGTTCATTGGTTGTGTTTTTTAAGTTTTAGTCACGACTATAAGTCATTTTGTCATCTGTTGCACAGTTATCTCTCGTGATTCTTGTGTAAATGTTTTTTTTTTTTTTTTTTTTTTGAGAGCCGGCAGTGACACTGTGTTCTGGCTTTTTTGCAGTGGGAGGACAGAGGCGCAGTCTGTACAGTACGGAAAGGAAAGAGGCAACAAAAACAGAGTTTTTGCGAGGTAACACATTTTTTAATAACCAATAAGCGGGGGAACTCTGTGCAAGCAATATGCGTTATGTAACAGGTTCGAAGTTAAAAGCGATGCGGTAGTAATACTTCACAATTGTGATTACTTGTTCACAGCAGTGTTACTTTAGTACCTTTAAGAGTTTGTGTTAATATTTTGAATGAGTTTTTATTAATGAGTTGCATTAAAGTTTTATTTTGCATGTTTTTTTGTTTAAATATATACACAAGTTTTCATTATATAAGTTTGCATATTATAGTATTTGGTTTTTTAGTGTATTAAAGGTAAAGTTTGATTAAATTTGTTATATTTTATTTAGTTTCAGTTCATGGTTTACACTACCTACATAACAAAAATACATTTGTATGGTTTTGGTACTAGTTAACTATAATAACTCTGGTTCACCACACTATAGACAGTGACGTGGCTATTTATTGTGGCTATATCTGCTGTATTTGACAGTATGTGCCAATCTGTGTACATGTTTGGGTGTGTTGCATTATGGGAGAGCTCCTGCCTATCTCGATCCCTGTGGTGTTAGGTGTCAGTGTATGTGTGAGTGTGTGTCACTGTGTGGTCAGATGTTCTCAGAACGACACCCAAACACAGGAAATGTAAGCAGCGCTGTGTAGCACACTGCTGTGAAAGGCGTGCACATGTCATGCACATGTTTGTGAAAATACATTCAGACACTTGCTTCGAAGATGCTGAGGCTGAAAGTTAAACTACGGTTTATGGTTCATCATACTTCTAGGAGGTATTTCTTTTCAACTCTGCCGAACTTTTCTCTGTGAAGTGTATGATAATCGTGTAAAGTGTCTTGCTTTTAAGGAATATTTTAAGGTAGATATGTTTTTTTAAAGAGCAGCATGTTCACGAACATTGGAACAGGAAAGAGTAAACTAGTGTTAGTGTATCGCTTGTCACTTGTTTCTGATTTTAATTGAATTTTTTATTTTTTTTTTTTTAACCTTCATATTGGTTTATGTAAATTATAATAGTCATAACAGAATTATGTGAAGTGGAATGTTTTTCATAGTAGTTCTACTTTAGAAATCCAGTAAGCTGTGTTTCTTCACTTTTGAGGAATGCTTCAGGGCACTTTATTAGAAAACGTTCAAGGTTTTTAGAAGTAGCATGTGTTCAAACCGCAGCAAGAAGTGTTTGTTTGACTGTATAAAACAAAAAATGAGTAAAATGTGTAGAAATACTTGAGAAATAAGATTTCGTTTTTACTTTAGAGGAATGTTTCTGGGCAAACATTTTCAGAAGTAGTACGTGTACCAACATCGTAAAAGGAAATTGTTTGTAAACAGTTTTCAGAACTGGCATGTGTACAAACATTGTAAAAGGAATTTTTTTTGTAAACTTTTTTTGTTATCTAGTATGGTTACTTAAAGTGGCTTAGGGTAACAGAAAAGAGCAATTTCTTTGTAACTAGTGTTTAGATGTTTTTTTTTTTTGTGGTTAAGAAAAAGATGAAAAAAAATCTGTTTGATAATTGTTTCCTAGCATCGAGAACATCATGGAGAGTTTGTAAACTAATATCAGTTTAATACTATTTTTGATTGGTCTTTTGTAAAAAACATTGATGTTTAAAGTTTCTTGTTGGTTAATGTAAACACTAAGAAATTTCACGGAATGTGTTGGAATGCATTTTTTATAGCATTTACGAAGTGTATAAAATCCAGTAAGGTGTCTTTCTTTACTGCTGAGTTCAAGGTTTTCAGAAGTCATGGCAGAATTGTTGATTTGACAGTATAAAACAAACAAAAAAATTATTAAAATGTGCCATGCTGGGTTAAATAAATTCTGAAAAATATCAGAGATTGAGTTAAAATTAAGTTTTTTTTTTGTTTAATAATTGTATTAAAACTAGTAAGATTTCTTCTTTAATTTTGAGAAATGTTTCTGGGCAGAATTTTTCAGAAGTAGCATGTGTACGAACATTGTGAAAAAAAATGTTTGTTTTTGTAAACAGTATTTTTAGAGGTAGCATCTGTACGAACATCATAAAGGGAAATAGTTTGTAAATGCATTGTAAAAGGACATTTTCTGTAAACTAGTGTTTGTGTGCAACTACTATAATCTAGTGTGGTTACTTTAAGAGTGGCTTATGGTAAGAAGAAAGAGCAATTTCTTTGTAAACTAGTGTTCCGATGTTTTTTTTTTTTTTTTACGAAAAAGTAAAAAATAATTTTTTTTTGATATTTATGTTTTTTAGGACTAGCATGTTTCTGAACATATTAACGTTTGTAACCTAATATTGGTTTAATACTATTTTTGATTTGTCTTTTGTGAAAAACATTGCAAAGTTTAAAATGTTTCATTTTGGTTTATGTAAACGCTAAGAAGTATCGTAGAATTAGTTGAAATGCGAGCATTTTTCATAGTGTTTACGAAGTGTGCAAAACCCAGTGAGGAATGATTTAGGCCACTTTATTAGAAAATGTTTTTAGACGTCATGGAAAAGAAACGTCAAGAAAAATGTGTTGTTTGTTATTTTGACTGTATAAAACAAAAAAAAACTGAAAAGTTTGTTTTGGGGTTGCGTAAATTGTAAAAAATACAAAATACAATTTCCCCTATATTTGTATGAAAACAATAAGATTTATTCTTCGTTTTTAAGGAATGTCTCTGGGCAAAAATTTGAAGTAGCATGCATGGGAACATCATAAAAGGAAACTGTTTATAAACAAAGTTTTCAGAAGTAGCATGTGTACAAACATCGTAAAAGGAATTTTTTTGTAAACTAGTGTTTGTGTAGTGCACCTACTATAATCTAGTATGGTTACTCAAAGAGTGGCTTAGGGTAACAGAAAAGAGCAATTTGTTTGTAAACTAGTGTTTTGATTCTTTTTTATATGAGAAAATTTATATGAAAACATTTTTAGAAAATGTTCAAGGTTTTTAGACGTAGTAGTAGAAAAATGTGTTAGTTTGTTGTTTTGACAGTATAAAACAAACAAAAAAAAAACGTTCAGTAAAATGTGCCATTTTGGGTTGCGTAAATTAAAAATAATCTGAGATTAAGTTAAAATTGTTTTCTAAATATTTGTATGAAAATCAGTAAGATTTCTTTTTCAGTTTGAGAAATGTTTCTGGTCAAAAGTTTTGAGTGGCATGCGTATGAACATCAAAAACGTCATAAAAGGAAATTGTTTGTAAACAGAGTTTTCAGAAGTAGCATGTGTACAAAAATCGTAAAAGGAAATTGTTTGTAAAGTTTGTGTTGTGCAACTACAAAAATCTTGTATGGTTTCTTAATGAGTAGTTTAAGTTAACAGAAGATTACGAAAAAATACAAGATTGAAAAAAGAGATTGCAAAAAAGATTGCGATATTTTTAGCTTCATAATGAGTAGTTTAAGTTAACAGAAGATTACGAAAAAGATTACGAAAAAGATACAAGATTACGAAAAAGATTTTAAAAAATTGCGATATTTTTAGCTAATGAGTAGTTTAAGTTAACAGAAGATTGCGGAAAAAAAATACAACATTGCGAAAAAGATTGCGATATGTTTAGCTTCATAATGAGTAGTTTAAGTTAACAGAAGATTCCGAAAAAGATTACGGAAAAAAATACAAGATTGCAAAAAAGATTGCGATACTTTTTAGCTTCATAATGAGTAATTTAAGTTAACAGAAGATTCCGAAAAAGATACAAGACTGCGAAAAAGATTGCAAAAAGAATTGCAATATTTTTAGTTAATGAGTAGTTTAAGTTAACAGAAGATTCCGAAAAAGATACAAGATTGCGAAAAATTTTGCGATATGTTTAGTTTCATAATGGGTAGTTTAAGTTAACAGAAGATTCAGAAAAAGACTATGGAAAAAAATACAAGATTGCAAAAAAGATTGCGATATTTTTAGCTTCATAATGAGTAATTTAAGTTAACAGAAGATTCCGAAAAAGATACAAGACTGCGAAAAAGATTGCAAAAAGAATTGCGATATTTTTAGTTAATGAGTAGTTTAAGTTAACAGAAGATTTCGAAAAAGATACAAGATTGAGAAAAAGATTGCAAAAAAGATTGCGATATTTTTAGCTAATGAGTAGTTTAAGTTAACAGAAGATTACGAAAAAGATTACGGAAAAAAAATACAACATTGCGAAAAAGATTGCGATATGTTTAGCTTCATAATGAGTAGTTTAAGTTAACAGAAGATTCCAAAAAAGATTACGGAAAAAAATACAAGATTGCAAAAAAGATTGAGATATGTTTAGCTTCATAATGAGTAATTTAAGTTAACAGAAGATTCCGAAAAAGATACAAGACTGCGAAAAAGATTGCAAAAAGAATTGCGATATTTTTAGTTAATGAGTAGTTTAAGTTAACAGAAGATTCCGAAAAAGATACAAGATTGCGAAAAAGTTTGCGATATGTTTAGATTCATAATGGGTAGTTTAAGTTAACAGAAGATTCAGAAAAAGACTATGGAAAAAAATACAAGATTGCAAAAAAGATTGCGATATTTTTAGTTAATGAGTAGTTTAAGTTAACAGAAGATTCCGAAAAAGATACAAGATTGCGAAAAAGATTGCGATATGTTATCTTCGTAATGAGTAGTTAACAGAAGATTACGAAAAATACAAAATATTGTGAAAAAGATTACGATTTTCTACCTTTAAGGAGTAACGTGTATGAATAACAAAAAATATTGTATACTAATGTTGGTGTATTGCTGAAATATTGTAATATCTAAAATATGACGTATTGGTTTACAATTTTTTGGTAAAAAAATGTTTTTTGGTAAAATATAACGAAATTGACGACGTTTTTTTGTAAATTAGGAATGTGTAAAAAGTACCTTGCTCGTTTACATATTGTAAACAACGGTAAATTTAAAAATAGTTGGAGTTTTTCAAAATATTCCAAAAGTGTACAATAACTAAGAATTATAAAAAGAGTGGCATGTATACGAATGAAAGATTAAATGAAAGGACAATTGTTTGTAAACTAGTGCATATGTAGTGGACACTTTCTCTGAGGTTTCGCTGACAAGTTCATAAAGATAAACAATTGTAATTCTGATTGTAACATTGTTAATGACACGTGTCATGTTGGTTTACGCAAATGCTAAGTAATGTGACAGCAGTAGCGATCCAAATTTTTACAAATGCAAAAAAATTGGGGTCCAAGTTTACATTAGAAATTGAGTTGTACATTGTTTCTTGTGGTTTCTGGTTGATGGATCTATTGTGAATTGAATGTGTTTCCAGGTCACCGAGCAAGCCTCTGGTCAGGAGACTGATGAGTGGTTTGGACTGGGAGACCGTCAGCAGGAATTCCCTCTCGGACGACCGGCTGGAGACTCAGAGTCTGCCGAACCGTTCTCCACCAGACTCGCCCGATCAGTGAGTTAACCCACACCCACAAATGTACCAACATATGCAAGTTCATTCGTACTGTGGGTTATGTTTTTAATTTCTTCCTTTCCTCAGCAGTAACTCGGTGTTTACCACAGATGGGGCGCGGGTCAGGCCGTCCTCTATTGGTCACCTAGTCGATCACGTGATTGATGACTCGCCATGCCAGACGTTCACCAATCACAAGTCTGCGTCCTCCACACAGGCCAACAGCATCAGCCTGGACTCGACACCGTGAGTTTTTACATTTTTGTAAATATAAGTGAAACTGTTCTTATTATCACAAACTTGCATTCTTTCACTCTTGCATTCTAAAAATATGTTTTTATAGATTTTATTGCTTTGTATTTGCAGCCCTAACATTTTATTAAATGTTTTTAACCAAAAGAAAAAAAAAAGCTATGCGCAAACTACTGCCTTGAGTATAATGCGCAAGTTTATAGTTTACGTTTAAGCATGTTTTTCTTGTAAAATGTGCAAAGTTAGTTGGTTGTGAGGTTGTAAATAAAGACAAAAAGTTAATATACACTGCATTATGTGCAGTAAAGGCTAAAAAAAGGCTAAAACCAATTAATTTTCAGTTTTAACTTTATTGTATAGTAGTTGCAGCCCTAATTTTAATTATTTGTTTAAAAAAAATTAATAAATAAATAAAAAATATGTACCAAATCTAAACGTTACAGTGTAAGTGTAAAAACAATCAATATTTACATACATTTTTTGTGGTTTTCTTTTTTATTTTTATTGTTTAATATTTACATTTTTAATTTAATTTAGTTAGCAGCCCTAACTTTTTACTAATTATTATTAAAAAAATAAATAAAAATTGTGTAAATGTTTACATACAAAATCGAAATCTTACAATGTAAGTATAAAACAATCAATATATGTAAATTAATTTTTAGTGTTTTTTTTTTTTCCATTTTTAGTGTTATTTGTGGAGAATTAATTATTTGTGAAGGGAAAAAAAATTGAGTAAAGGATTGCATACATAATTTAAATGTTAGTGTTAGTGTTTGGTATTTGCAGCCCTCACTTTTTGTTAATTATTTGTAAAAAAAAAAATAATTAAATTGCATAAACGATTACATAAACGTTACAGTGTAAGTGTAAAAGCAATCAATATTTACATTTTCAGTGTTTTTTTTTTTCATTTTAGTGTTTAGTATTTGCAGACCTAACTTTAAGTATTTGTAAAAAAAAAAAAAAAAAAAAAAAATTGCATAAACGATTACATACAAAATCTAAATTGTACATTGTAAATGTAAAAGTACTTGATACTTAAATGTAAAAATACTTAATAAATTTTTTTCCCCCCATTTATTCCCCATTTCATTGCTTAGTATTTGCAACCGTAACTTTCTGTTAATTATTCGTAAAACAAAACGATTACATACAAAATCTAAATGTTACAATGTAAGTGTAAAAATAACCAATATTTACATACATTTTCATTAGTTTTCACTTTTTTCCATTTTATTGTTTAGTATTTGCAACCGTAGCTTTCTGTTAATTATTCGTAAAACAAAATTGCATAATCGATTACATACAAAATGTAAATCTTACAATATAAGTGATGTGTAAAAATAATCAATATTTACGTTCTTTTTCAGTGGTTTTCTCTTTTTTCCGTTTTATTTAGTGTTTGCAGCCTAAACTTGTTGTTAATTATTTATAAAAATAAAATTGCGTAAACAATTACATACAAAGTCTAAACATTACAATGTAAGTGTTTAAAACGGTCAATATTTACAGTGTTAATTTTCAATTTTCACATTTCAGTGTCAGTTTACATTTAGATTTTTAATTTACATTAATTTTCAAATGTTTTCTCTGGAATTTTTTTTGCAATTTTAGTGCTTACTATTTGCAGCTGTAAAATTTTGTTCATTTTTGTAAAAATATTTGCAGACTCCTTAAACTATTGCATTGAATATAATGCATACATTTATAGTGTATGCATAAAAATGTCTCATACAACTAAATTTTTTTATCAACCCGACACATTGGGTTTCTTGGCCTTAGTGGTTACCATGGTGTTTAGCAGTGTGTTTTAGCTTATTGTGAAGAAAAACCACATGAATGTTTCCCCCCATTGCAGCTACTAAGCAAAATGATACGATGCTAAATCTCGCCTGTTTGACATCCACATTGTATTTATGTTTGCTAATGTGTTTCTTATGAAAATCCTTGGTTTAGTAGATCACTTGTCTATTGCTTCTTTCAGCCTGTCATGTGCAGTTGGACAATCTTAATATTTGTATTCAAGATTCAGTAATGTGTTTTCAGCACACAAGGGCTGGACTGACACACTTTGAGTCATCAAAGTTTCCGCTGCAAAATGTTGTTCTTATTTTAGCACCACGCAGCAGACGCACGCTCTCGTTGGCAACCTGAGGTTTAATATTGTGTGACCACACACCTCTGACGAAATGACACATTCGTGGTTCGACACTATGTTCACACACATTTCACTTTGAGAAACGGTGAGCTTTTGAACTTGGGGAAATTGCTTTCAGCTTTTGCGGTGGGCACAGTTCAGTATGTTACACTGGCACTTACTGAATTCACCATTTTTCCATTGGAATAAGCTGTGACCACGCGTTTCCTTTCTCAGATCGTGCCATCTCATTTCGCAATGTCAGAATTTCCAAATCTAGGCTGTCCAGTTCACTTTCGATTCATCGTGTGCGTCGTTTGCCCTTTGATGTGGAGTTCTCATGTTCTACATAAAGATTAGGGTCTAAAAGAAAAAGTCTTGCTGCTTATCTCTCTTTTTTTTTTGACCTGATTGTGAGAAGAAATGGCTGATCTTGCAAGGCGAAATGTGGTAGACTGTTCACAGTTCAGTCCAAATTTAGTAGACGTAAGCAGCAATAGCCTAGTCAAAGATCAGTATGCAAATAATTGAAAGAAAGTATGGTCCAATCACAATTCAGTATGCAAATATGACAATGACATTATTGACAGATTGTTCCATTTTTAAAATCTGAACATTTTCAGTGTAGGAGTTTTAAAAAGTTTACTGCTTTTAGTACTGCTAACCATTTAGATTTTGTTTAAATTAGTTGAAATGGCTAATTTTATTTCCGGCATTTTCTTCTTGTGCAGTGTGTGAAACTGGGAAACGATATAAATGTAAATGCACACTCTAGTCTACATGTTGTGTGAAACAGGTTTAAAATATAAATGTTTTTAGCTTTTCGTTATAAGTTTATTGCTTTGTTTTTCTTTTGTGCCTTCCACAAAAACATGTTTTAAGTTTATGCATAAAAATGTTTTAATTTACAAATAGTGATATCTATCTAATTTTTATACAATTTTTATTTATTTGACCACCTAGTAAGTTTAGTCCTGTAGTTTAGTTAATTATTTGTAAAAAACATGTTTGCGCAAAGTATTGTATTCAATTTAATTTTATGGTTTGGTATAATAATGTTTAGATTAATCTATAGTGAAATTTATTGTCAATTTGCATTATTATTATTATTTTTTACTTATTTGCAGTACTTAGTTATTGGTGTCCTGTAGTTTAGTTAATCATTCGTAAAAACATGTTTGCGCAAACTATTGCTTTAAAATGAATTTGAACGTTAATAATAATAGTGACGCTTATTGCCAATTTTGTATTATTTTTATTTGATCACTTAAATATTGCAGTCCTGTAGTGTAGTTAACGTTGAATTCGTAAAAACTTGTTCGCACAAACTGTCGTAATCCATTTAATGCGTAAGTTTATAGTTTACTTTTAAGATTTTTACACTTCATCTATGATAGTTTTTTGGTGATTTTTCTATATGGATCACATAGTCCTGTTTAGTTAATCATTTGTAAAACATGTTTGCGCAAACTACCGCAACCAATATAATGCGTAATTTAATTGTTCACCTGTAAAATTGTTACACTTAATATATAGAAACATTTCTTGGTGATTTTTTTAATTTATTTATTTATTTTTTTTCTTCTGTATTACATTTTAAAAAATTTGATCACCTAAATATTGCAGTCTTGTAGTTTAGTTAACCATTCATAAAAACATGTTTGCGCAAGCTTTCACATTCAGTTTAATGCATGAATTTGTAGTTTACGCTTAAGATTGTTACAATTAATCAGTAGTAACATTTATTGGTGATTTTTCTGAATTCTAATTTTTTTGATCACCTAGTTATTGTGCACCTGTAGTTTAGTTAATCGTTCGTAAAAACATGTTCTATAAACCTATCATATTCAAATGTATGCATTAGTTTATAATTTGGTGTAACAGCATTTTACTGAATCAATAGTGTTTATTACCAATTTTTATTTAATTATTATTTTTTAATTTTATTATTTTTCATTTATGTACAATAAATAGTTATTGGAGTCCTGTAGTTTAGTTAATCATTCAAAAAAAAAAAAAAACATGTTTGCGCAAACTATTGCTTTAAAATGAAATTGTTTATTAAAATGTTAAAAGTTTATAGTAAATTTGTACAAATATTTCATTTAATTAATAGTGATTTTTATTGCAGTTTTAAATATTTTTTCATACTTCATACTGTAATTTAGTTAACACTGAAGTCGTAAAAACATGTTTGCGCAAACTATCACATTCAGTATAATACGTAAATTTATAGTTTATGCGTAAGATTGTTACAATTAATCAATAGTGACATTTATTGGTACTTTTTCTGTATTTTTGTTTATTTGATCACCTTTTTGCAGTCCTGTAGTTTAGTTAATCATTTGCAGAAGCATGTTTGCGCAAATTATCATGTTTAAATTAATGCGTAAATTTATAGTTTAGTTTAAAATTGTACACTTAATCTATAGTAAAATTTAATGACTACAGTTACTACAGTTTACTGGTTTTAATTTATTTGATCACCTAATTAATTACTGCAGTCCTGTGGTTCAGTTAATCACTCAAAGAAAAGGTTTACGCAAACTACCGCAGTCAATTTAAAGCATAAATTTATAGTTTACATTGTAAAATGTTCACAGTTATACAATAGTGACATTTATTGGCTGTTTTCATTATTATTTATTTATATGTTCACCTGTTTTTTGCAGCCCCATAATTTAGTTCGTAAAAATATTTTAACGTAAGCTGTCACATTTACGCGATTTGTTTTGCTTCTGCGCTTCATTATTTTGCAAAAAAAGCCAAGCTAATTGATAATGATATTAGTTACAAACTATTTTCAGTATTAGTTTTCATTAATTTAATCAATTAGTAGTCTAACAACAATGACAAAAAAATCTACAAAAATAAAGTTTGAGTATTCGTTAAGTTTACGTTTGTATTTTAAGCGGATCAGGCAAACTGTATGTTAACCTTCATTAATTTAGGCTGGTTAATGCAAACTATTTTACGCTATTCAGCATTTTCAACTCGACACATTCAACTGTCACAACCCACAGTTAAATAACACAAAAGACGAATCGGATATCTCTCCCTTCAGCCTGACAGTCCAAACAATCCTGGTCTTCGTTCGAACAGCGAATATTTTTTTTTTTTTAGCCTCGTTTGTTTTTATTATGTAAATGTCCTGGAGGCCGGGGCGCTGAGCGCTGTCTGTAGACTGCAGAGCAGAGGGGCTTTCATGCTTGAAATCTGAGCATTCATAATGAGAGACTCTGTGTGTGTGTGTGTGTGAGTGAGAGAGAGAGAGAGAGAGTGTGTGTGTCCGCAGACATGGCTTCTCTCTGAGCAACAGTCCCGGGTCTTAATACTCTCCGCCTGCTATGCAAATACGCAGAGCTTTGATGAATTGTTGGAAATCTTCGCTAAACACCCAGCAGATATACAGCTCATGCCTCCAGCTACTTACTTGCAGAACATAAATCATCGCTGTTGCCTAGGCTACGGCGTTTTATGAAAAAGTCTGGAAATGGTTATGAGGGAGTCAAATCATCTTACACATGATCCTTGGATGCTTTACAGTTCAGTTTATCCCTGTTTACACACAAGGTTCCCACGGTCATGGGAAAAAAAAACAGGAAAATAAAGTTTCAATTAGGTTTTTAAGTTTTTAATTTTTTGGAAATTATGTGTACACGAGTTTCCCTTGGCTCTAAAATTTCTCTCTCTCTCTCTCTCATATATATATATATATATATATATATATATATATATATATATATATATGTATATATATATATATATATATATATATATATATATATATATATATATGTGTGTATATATGTGTATATATGTGTGTGTGTGTGTGTGTGTGTGTGTATATATATGTATGTATGTATAATTTTAACTACAATTACTGAATCTAAAAGAAACTTATAGTGTTAATCTTTTGTGTATCTTTTAATCTTTTTAATCTTAAGTACTTGTAGTTATAATAATTGTAGTTATCTTTTACATTTAGTAATTGCATTTATAATAATTGTAGTACAATAATAATCTTTTACGTTTAGTAATTGTAGTTATAATGATCTTTTGCGTTTGGTACTTGTAGTTATAATAAAAGCACTTAGAATAATCTTTTGCGTTTAGTACTTGTAGTTACAATAATTGTAGTTATCTTACGTTTAG